>QEPC01013322.1:248658-263257 GCA_003113815.1 Sphenodon punctatus | reverse complement strand
GGTAGTGGGACCGCGGCTGTGGAACTCCCTTCTGGAGGAAGCTCGCCTGGCCCCTAGCCTGTTAACATTCCGGCGTAACTGTAAGACCTGGCTGTTCGCCCAGGCCTTTGGGAGGGAGGGTGAGTAGGGTGGGGGGTGGGTTTAGTTCCCCCACCTATTTTTGGTTTTTATATTTCTGTCTAGCCCTGTTAATTATTTTTATAATATTTATGATTATTTTTAAACTGTTTTTATTGTATTTTAAAATGCTGGAAGCTGCCCCAAGCTGCATGGCAGGAGGGGCGGGGTAGAAGTTTATAAATAAATAAATAAATAAATAAGCATATTGGTGGCACCGTACACCAAACCTCCTGATCACCTCACCGAGAGGCTGCATATATATGCTGAACAGGAGGGGGGACAACATCGAACCCTGCAGGACACCACACGCGAAGTCTCAGTATGATGATATACACTAGGGAAGGGACTTTGGGCAAATTCTCAGTATCGGTTGTATATCGGGATCAGCGCTCCATTTATCGGAGCTATTGTATCTATCAGTATCAGATCTTTAACATTGTGGTTTTGCCATTGTCTTCAATGGGGAAAACCGTGATGCTAAAAATCAGATAATATAAAAGAACCAATACTGCCGATACTGAGAATGATCGGTATTATCGGATTATCGGATTATAACTGAGAGGGCCATTATCGACCACTCTCAGTTCTCGACAATACTGATAGCTAGTGTAATATACCGATAGTATATTACACTAGCAGACAACTGATCAGAAAGTTGGCAGACACATTACTGGTGCTATATACATTATTAGTAATTATTATTATTAACAACAAACAACAACAACTGTAAGAGCCACTGAACAATGGACTGAGTTACCAGGGGAGATTATGGAGTCTTCTTCCTTTGATGTTTTTAAGAACCCTCTCGACAAGTATCTTATCTGTGATGCTCTAAGCAGAGTGAATCATTCCTTGAACCAGAAGGTTGGACTAGCTTACCCTCGAGGTCCTTTTCCTCCCTACAATTCTTTGATTCACTGAATTTAAACCAACTGAGGACATGGCATTGTATTTTTAGGGGTTGGGGGAAACCCAGAAGTCAAGAATAATTACTGTGGGTAGCTGAATTTTTAAAAGACATCCAGTAGGGGCATAATGCACCTAATGGTCAGATTTTAATAACCCCTGGTGGAGTGGGGGTAGGTGTGCAATATGTATCTATAAGTTATCTAGCTTGCAAAATGGCAGGATGATCCCTAGAACTGGCTAGTAGAATGCAAGGCAAGAGTAATACAAATCAGCATTGACAAACATGAAATCTGGATGTCTCCTTTGATGCATCCCTGTAATAAAAATGTTCTTCCTGGGTGGATCAGTGACATATTAAATATATTAACAGATTCTCTCTCTCGCCCCTCCTCCCCCCATATATATATATATATATATATATAGGCCACTTTGTAAAGCGTTCAAATGAGTTCTATAGTCAGCACGCTTGATCATTTCCAAAGCCTAAGAGAACCTAACTCTATGTTCTTGGGCAGCATTTGAAACACATTTCCTTTGCCATAAAAATCTGACCCATTGAAAGCTGAACTTTTTTGAAACTTTTCTCTTTTTCTTGAAAAGTATAAATGCAATCGACACATCAGCTCTTTGAAACATCCTTTATGGCCACTGCTGTGCTGACAGAGGCTCTTTTGTAAAACTCATGTCTAATTAAAGGATAGATGGCTTGGCAAGAAAGAAGCAGAAGTGGGACAAATTTTAAATATATATCTATAGCTATATCAGTATCAATATCAATATCTATAGCTAGAAATAGAGGAATTCTCACATGGGATTAAGCCAATGTGGCAGGATCCCAGCTGTGATTTGTAGCTGGACCATTGCAAGAATTTTGGAGGATATATGAAGGTCAAAGTCCAGGCTATCTGTCTGTTATCTTGTTCAGGGGGTCAGGTGAGCTATATAGCCCAATGGAAGGGTTATTTTTTGAGCAATCTAGGATTCATTGATACTAGAGGTTTATCAGAGGTTTGTGCTTGGGGATGATGCAAGGGTTAGTAGCAGAGCTGAAACAGGTAAAAAATAGGTAGCTAACAAAAATTAAATGTCAGGTATTCAGTGGGCTGCCCGATCACTGATTGGGTATCCAGATACCAGAAAAATTGGTAATTTCCATTACTGACTTACTGATTTTTTTTCCCGGTTACTGAACGAAAAATTGGGACAGAAAACTGAAAAACTAAGACTGGGAGTCGATATTCTGTGACATTCCAGGACATGAGGTTGTAATCGGATACCAATTATCTATCTATCTAGAGCAAGCTATATAATATTCAGGCTTCCTGATATATTGTAGGAGATTAGATAGATAGATAGATAGATAGATAGATAGATAGATAGATTAGATTTGTATAGTATCCAGGCTTCCCGATATATTGCAGGGCCCTAAACTAGACTGGGCCATTTAAACAATGAGAGCTTAATTGAACAGACAAATTCAACTCTTAGAGCTGACAGAAGCAAAATTGCTCCAAGTCATTTAGGTGAGGTGGTGAAGAGGCTAGAATTATTAGTTGGGGAAGGACAGAAAACAGAGAAGATTTATTTTTTATTTATTTATTTTATAAATTTCTACCCCGCCCCTCCTGCCATGCAGCTCGGGGCGGCTTACAATATTAAAACATACAATAAAATTTCTAAATTTTTTTTAAAAACACCATATTAAAATATTAAACAGGGCAAAAAAATCAGTATGAATATAAATAGGTGGGGGAACTAAAACATTCCCCTACCCCTCCCTCGCAAAGGCCTGGGCGAACAGCCAGGTCTTACAACTACGCCAGAATGTTAATAGGCTAGGCGCCAGGCGAGCCTCCTCTGGAAGGGAGTTCCAAAGCCGCGGCCCCACCACCGAGAATGCCCTCTCCATCTTGGCCCCCCGCTTAACACGGGGGACCTCCAGGAAGGCACCCCCGGTGGACCGCAGGACAGGACAGGACAAAGATGCAGGACAGGACAAAATTCTCTTGAAGTATTATTTCTACTGATAATCTGTTGGTCTCAGAAGAATAGAAGAGAGAGAGGAGTGTAACTTGCAGAAAAACTGGATGTTCAGCTGTAATTTTACCTAAAATGTGGGGATAAATAACATTCAAGCGGATGCAAAGTCTCAAGTGCATGTGCTGGGCTTGATTGCAGTTAGGCAGGAGTCTGTGGGGAGGGAAGACAGTAAATATTGAAAGGAAAGTTCTATCAGGCATTGGGAAAGGTGGCGAGGAAGAGGTGGGTTTTGAGGAGGGATTTGAAGGTGCGGAGGGAGGGGGCAAGGTGTATGTGGGGAGGGAGGGAGTTCCAGGCATGGGGGGCAGCAAGGGAGAAGGGGTGAAGGCCATTAGGGGAGCAGGCGAGACGAGGGAGAGCGAGGGAGGGGGCAGAGGAGGAGCAGAGAGTGCGTGCAGGAGTGTGTAAGAAGACTAGGACTGAGAGGTAAGGGGGAGCCAGGTTATGGAGGGATTTAAGTGAATACCAGGAGTTTGTGAAGGATGCGTTTGTGAAGGGGAAGCCAGTGAAGTGAGGCGAGGAGATGCTACACGTGGTCGAAGGGACAGGCTGAGTGAATGACCCTAGCAGCAGAGTTTTGGATGGAGATAAGGTGGGACAGGTGAGAGCGGGGGAGGCCAGCAAGGAGGAGGTTGCAGTAGTCAAGGCGAAAGATGATAATGGCATGAACAAGGGTTTTGGCTGAGGAGACAGAGAAAGGGGCGAATCCGAGCAATGTTGTGGAAGGTGAAGCGACAGGATTTGACAACAGAGTCGATGTAAGGTTTAAAGGAAAGGTGAGTATCGAAGACGAAGTCCAAGCTACGGGTTTGAGGAATAGGATGGATGGTGACCCCATCGATAAGGATGGACAGGGAAGAGGGAGAGGAAGGGTAGGTAGGAAAGATAAGGAGCTCAGTCTTAGCCATGTTGAGCTTGAGCTGACGTCAGGACATCCAGGTGGAGATATCAGAGAGACAGTTGATGAGGCGGACTGGGACAGAGGGGGAGAGAGGGGGGGTGGAGAGATAGTATTGAGTGTTGTCAGCATAGAGGTGATATTGGAAGCCATGGGAGGCAATGAATTTTCCTCCCCGGTTCTGCAGTTTCGAGGTCTAGGAGTGCTTCTTGATTCCTGGCTCTGCCTGGAGGCCCAGGTGATGCCTGTGGCAAGGAGCTTTTTTTGTCAATTACATCTGATACTGCGTCTTCGGCCGTATATCTCAGACTCGGACCTGGACACCCTCATCCATGCTTTTGTTACCTCAAGATTGGATTACTGCAATTCGCTCTACGTGAGTCTACCCTTCGTGACATTTCAGAGACTGCAGCTGGTGCAGAACATGGAGGCCTGTCTCCTTATGAAGATGGCGTGCCGAGAACGTATCATGACTGTGCTCTATGCTCTGCACTGGTTGCCTATTGTCGTCTGGCCCCAATTCAAGGTGTTGGTTCTAACCTATAAAGCACTATATGGTCTAGGCCCCACTTACCTGCGAGACCACCTCACACCAGTGCTCTGGAGTGGCCCCTGCAGTCCCCCGGGGGCACCCTCCTTGAGGTCCCTCAGGTTTCTCTTATGGGGACTATGGAAAGAGTGTTCTCAGTGGCTGCGTCAAGGCTGTGGAACTCCCTCCCGATGGAGGCCCATTTGTCCCCAGATCTCCCCTCCTTCTGTCGCTGCTGTAAAACCTGTCTGTTCTGCCAGGCATTTGGTGGAGGAGAGGGGTAGTGGGAGGGGACTTGGAGGGGTTTAGTTGTTTTAGTATGAATGTATATGTTTTTCTATTGTTGTTTTCTATTGTGGTTTTATTATTGTTAGCTGCCCCAAGGTGCCTGAGGCACGAAGGAGACAGGATATTAAATTTTATTAAATAAATAAATAAAATTAAATCTGTCAGCTCGAGTCTAGATTACTGTAATGCCCTCTACATGGGGCTCTCATGGTGACGGTCCAGAGACTGCAGCTGGTGCAGAATGTGGCAGGGGTCACCGGAAACATATTACACCTGTGGTCTGTTTGGGGGTGGGTGGGTTTTCTTAATAGGTTTTTACACATTCTGCCTGCTTTTATTGTAATTTTATACTGATGATTTTTTAGGTTGATGGTTTATTTAGCAGTTTGACTTTGGTTTTATTGTATTTATTCCTTTTGCTGTGAGCCACCCTGAGCTGCAGGAGGCAATATGGTGGAGGGATATAAATAAATAAATAAATAAATAAATAACAGTTACCGAATGCACTACCCCAAACCTAAGTAAAGTATGTGAAAAATAGGGATGGGCGAACAGAACCGAGTTCGGAAATTCAGTTCAGTTCGAAAATCGAGTTCGGTTCGGAAGTTCGGTTTGGTTGACCGAACTGGCTGAATTCAGTCCGAACTCTGAACTTCCGAACCGCATTCGCCCATCCCTAGTGAAGAAACAGATATGTGAGCACTTGTTTCAGTTGTGGATATTATTTGGATACGTGAAGGAGTACAAATAGTTTGCAAAAATGCAAATAATGCTTGCAAATAATAAATCTATTATCCATTTCAACTCTAAATGATAAACCTTGGGTCAGCTGACCCATGTCTTCTCAGACACTTAAAGAACAGTGCATTTTGATTTGTTTAGGCTGGTATTCAACCTATGGCTTAGAGTTTCTGCACAGGGAAGGAAAACACCTCAGGTTTGCCCTCTCTACATGTCCTCAGATCGCAGCATAGGGCACATTGATTCAGGGCTAAATTTGTGCCAGGGCTTAGGCCAAGCACCTCTTTTCATGCTAGGGCTCAGAGTCCCAGCACGTCTTCCCGTCCCTGTCACTGTACAAGATTCTAATTTGCACACATCTAGATGCAGAAGCAGCAGCGTCAGCCCTAGTCTCTTCCATGACGTGAATGAGGTTGATCAGCATTGCCAAACAGCTTAGCAGAAGCAACAGCATCCGCTTTCCCTCAACAAATACAAAAATGGATGAATAAGCAAGTGATTATCGTTTGCTTTCATAAATTTTAAATTTAAAAAGAAAAAAGAAAAGATTTTTTAAAATCCTGCACATGCGCAAAATGGCCACCAGGGCCATTCCGTACATGTACATCTTTTCCCAAAATGGTGCTAGTGCCATTTTGGGAGAGGGCACATATGCACAAAACAGACCTGGTGGCCATTTTGTGTGTGTGCAGTGAATTATTTATTTTTAAATTATTATTTTTTTATTTTTAAAAAAATCAAAAAATCACTGGATAGGCGCAGAATGGTTTCCAGGGCATTTTACACATGCACAGTCCTTTTCCAAAATGGTGCAGATGCTGCCACCAGAACGGTCCAGCTACCATTTGTGCATGTGCAGTAAAAAAAATTTTAAAAAATAACTTTTAATATAATAACAGATAAAAGCCCTGAAAATGGTAGTTCAGTTTACAAAATCCCCCGAAAATGTACGGGTGTTTGGAAGCGAAAACAAAAATTCAAATGAAAATGGTTGGCCCCTTCTACACACCTCTACAAATGCTCAAGCCTTCAGTTCTATGCTTTATTTTATGTTGGTTCTATCCACCTCAGTAGGAATGCCAATGCGATTCTTGGGTTGCACTGTGAATTTTGAAACTAGAAGACCTTTGTTCAAGACCTGTCTCAACCACAAATTCTCTGGGTGGTTTGGGGAAATCACCTTCTCTCAAACTGCTGTGACGATGTGGATGGACACTCAGTACAACGCGAAATGAATAGCTTCATTCAACCCCCTCATCGCCACAAGGGCTGACCGGCAGGACTCATCGGGTGTTTTCAGATGGACAGGGAGTGGGTTGGAGCCCCGGAGCAGGCGCATGAGTGATCCAAACCAGAGCTACCCATAGCCTCGGGTTTGCCTGCCAGCAGACAGACATTCCAGTCCATGGGTGAACCAGGTGCTCAGGAAGAAAACATGCCTTTCCTTTGCCCCAGGAAAGCCCTGGTTCAGGAACACACGGACAGGAGAGCCAATACCATGCCCTGGCCCCGTGGGCTGCTCTGGTAACCATGGCAACAGGACACAGTAGCAGCTCTTTGGTCTGCCAACATCGATGGTCCAGGCAGGACCATGTTCGACTAGGACTCGTGGGTCCATTTAGATGGAGAGGGTTCCAGGTTTGTCTGTTGCTGCAAGTTTGGGCAGCTGCCTCAGGGAGGTGTGCCTTAGGAACTTCTGGAGCACTGTCTAAGGGGCTTCCCCATAGCAGCTGTAGCCTGCTCTGCTTTGCACATCTGTCAGTCACTCTTCAAATGGATAGGTCGACCCAGGACTTAAGTGGGTTGGCACGGGCAAAAGCGGAGCTGCTGTCTTTCTGTTTACACCCATTGTAGAAGAAGCACCATTTTTACAGGGGCATGGCTGGGGGTGGGGGGTGGGTGGGTCCATGTGCACCGTGTGGAGCTTACATGCACTTCCGGTGAGTGGGGAGGATATCAGACAGGTTGGGACAGGTGTGTGATGGGTGTGTGCCCATGCCCATGCAATGCCCGCTCATGTCTCTGCATGGAGCAGCCTGGATTTTTCCTGCAAGCTCCATTCATGGGCATGAGTGGGCACTGCATGGGTCATGGGAGTGCACACCCGGGTACCCCACCTTCAGACTTATTTTATTGTTTTATTGTATTGTTAGCCACCCCGAGATGCTGTGGGCATGAGGGGGCAGCATAGAAATGCCAATAAATAAATAAATAAATTGGGTGGGTGGAGGATGGGTGGACCTGGGTCGGTATGACCTGTGTAAAAATGGCCAAGGAGACATCCCAAGAACCCTTGTTAAAAACCTCCACTGCAATAATGGGTATTTTCAGACGTTATGAGATCACAGTGAACCACGGTGAATACCCACCTGTGGTCACTGTGTCTCGAACGTCTGTTTGGCGGCCGCCAGATGTTCACCACGGTCAATACCCACAAGGGGTCAATTTGAACCACGCTTCCCGGGCTAGCCTCAGTAACGTCTGGCTGGTTGCCACGGCCCGGGATCCCCGGCGGGATCCCGGGCCATGGCGCATCTGGCCTGATGCGGCGGCTGCATTGGCCCCGCCGCCCACCCGTCTCCCCGGAGGGCGGGCGGCGGGGTGCGTGGAGAGGGCGGGGCCGTGCGGCCGCACGTTGCGCGCGCGGCCCCGCCCCCTCCCAGATTCCCCACCGGGATCCCCCCGGCACGTCTGATATGGCGACCCCGGCGGGGCATGAATGGGTTGTTTTCGGTACGGGGCCAAGCGGCCCCGTAACGTCTGAAAACACCCAATGTCTCTCTACTAGGACCAACCAAGTTAACCTGTATTGGCCTACCGTTTCATTATGCTCTCCCTGCCCATTTGCCAAATTCACCTGTTGTCTCTTGCTCTGTACTTAAAGCACAATCTTGACTCCACTGAAGTCAATGGTTAAATTCCCTTTTAGCTTCAGTGGAGTCAGGATCCAATCTCTCTAGTGATGAACAGTATTTATTTATTTATTAATTATTATTATTATTATTATTATTATTATTATTAACAATATTTATATAGCACCAGCAGTGTACCTGGCACTTTACAAAGTAATAAAATAGACACGGTCCCTGCCACTAGGGCTTACAATCTGAGAGACAGGAGCTGGGGGAGAGACTTAGGAAGGGGAACAGAGGGAGAGACAAGGGGTCTAACATTCATGAAGATGCGAGGTCTCAAGTGCACGTACTTGGCTTGGTTACGATGAGAATGACAGCAGGCAGGTCCATGTGGCAAGGATAAGGGTAAACAGACCATAGGTATAGGAAATAGTGGCTCAGCAGGATAAAGAGTCAGACAGAGCAGAGCGAAAGAGGTGCGTTTTAAGGAGAGATTTGAAGGTATGAAGGGAGGGTGCAAGGCGGATGTGAACAGGGAGGGAGTTCCAGGCATGGGGGACAGCAAGTGAGAAGGGACACTGTCAGCATGCACCCTCCCTGGGCCGAGGGCTCCGGAACAGCGGGCCTGCTGACCCGGAGGCGGGCCCGCCTCGGGGGCTCAGCAAGTGGATCAGGTGCAGTGCTGAGAGGATGAGGGGGCAGGGTCACGTCATAGGGGAGTGCGCTTATGGCCACACCCCCTGCATCTCCAGAACGGCGTCAGCTGTGGCAGCGGGGGGTTGGGCCCCACCCGGAGCACACCGGCGGCAGGCAAAGCAAAACTATAAAAGGTACCGGCGGGTCCTGACTTCCCCGTCGGTAATCATTCTTGAGAAGCTGGGCCCCCCTTGCCTTGGAGATTCAGTGTCTGGTTCGGAAGTATATGAGGAGTGAGTGGTCCCAGTGTTTCCCTTCCTGAGAGAGTGAACTACGTGTGAGTGAGTAAAAGAGGGTCTGGTGTTTTTGTGTGTCCTGGATAAACGGTGTGAGGTGATATATAGTGTGGGGTACCTGTTTCTTTACAGTCCTGTTATTTTCCCGCTTTCCAACCCAGCCCTCCTAGCACATTATCGTAAGTAAGAAAGCCCGTTCCCCCACGCCCCTATTTCCTTGTCCCTATTTCCCCTTTCCCTTTTCCTTCCCCCGGGAATCATTCCCTCCTCCCCTCCTCCCTCTCACAGAAACTGCATGGTGTCCTGGACCCTGAGCATTCCCCCGAGTGGGTGGTCTCCCTTTGTGTTTGTGAGTCTTGTCTCTCCAAGGCAGACAGTTATTGCTCACCTAGTCCCTGTGATGAAAAGGTTTGCCTTCTAGCTCTGAGGGAAAGCCCACCCTACACCCTGAGGGACCCTAGCTTTACCGAGCTAGGTCTTGGCGGTAAGCGTAGTTCCCTCTGGTTGTCAGTGTGCTGTCTTGTTTTTGTACCCATTAAGAGGGTAGCTCCTGGATCTCCATCCCTCCTTCCCTCTCCTTCCCCCTACCCCTGTGACAGAATTACTGGCACCCCCCCCTTTTTGGTGTGTATTCAAGACCACCATGATTTCCGAAGACCAGGTGCAGAAATTAATTCATTCCGTCCAGTCCCTAACTATGGAGGTGCAGGATCTGAGGGGAGAAAATAGGGAATTACGTGCCCGCTGTCAAGCCCTACAGGAAGCTAGGGAATACCCCCATTGATACTTATGGAGGAGGAGGCAGGCACTCCAAAGGGAGTAGAAGGAGGTTCCCCCCCTCCTCCTTCACTAGCAGTCCCCGTTCCACGGGAGCCAAAGGCTCCTCGCGCAGATAAATTTTATGGTGATCGGCGAGCATGTCAAGGGTTCTTGGCCTTATGTAATTTAACATTCCAGACCCAACCTCTCACCTATCGATCTGACCAATCCAAGGTAG
The DNA here is from genome assembly GCA_003113815.1 of Sphenodon punctatus. NCBI lineage: Eukaryota > Metazoa > Chordata > Lepidosauria > Sphenodontia > Sphenodontidae > Sphenodon > Sphenodon punctatus. Next base: position 252,948 of record QEPC01013322.1, on the reverse strand, counting down.
CATATATAGTAGGACTATTAGGGGGAATCACCCTGGATTGGGCTACCCCTCTCCTAGCTGCGGATGATGGGTTACTACAAAACTATAAGGACTTTTTAAAACAGTTTCGTTTTCTGTTTGATTATCCCCATCGCGTTCGGGATGCAGAACAAATGATTCTTCATATCCGTCAGGGAAAGACTCCTTTACTTGATTATATAACTCGGTTTAGGAAGGTTGCTTTTGATCTTGATTGGAGTGATTCTGCTTTCCGCGCCTTATTCCGACAGGGACTCAATGATGAAATCAAGGACCAGGTTGCTTGTTCCCCTACTACCCCCCGGACCTTGGAGGAGATGGTTACCTTGTCCTTGCAGATTGATGAAAGATTGAATGAACGAAAGAGGGAAAAAAGGCGAGACCAATTCAGGGGAATAGGATGGGGAATTCCTCAGATCCCTGCAGTTCCTTCTTCCCCTTCGGGAGACCTAGAGCCTCCTGAACCTATGCAAATAGGAATGGTTCGAGGGCCTCTCACTACAGAAGAACTGGAGAGGCGCTGTTCTTTTCAACTATGCTTCTATTGTGGGAAGGCGGGGCATTTTTCCAGGGAATGTCCCACTTGTCCCCCCAGATCTAGGGGATCGGGAAATGCTGGGGGCCGGGGGAGTGGGGGGACCTCCCAGTAACCGATTGTATCTCCCTCCTTAGATCGAACGAACATCTCACTTCCCCATCCCAACTTTTTATCCCTATTACCCTCCAGTGGGAACATCATCGTTCTCTTATAGTGAAAGCCTTAGTGGATTCCGGGGCGTCCGGGAATTTTATGGATGATAAATTCGCCTCCCATTATTCAATCCCCCATCAGACGCGCCCCTCTGTGGATGTGGTACAAACCATTGATGGTTCTCCCCTTAATTCAGGTCCCCTCCTAATATGTTCCATACCCCTCCAATGCACCATCGGTAGTCATAGGGAGACTCTCCATTTTGATTTAATTTCTTCTCCATTATTTTCTGTGGTGCTGGGACTACCCTGGTTAAGAACACACAATCCCTCTATTGATTGGGCCACCAAAACCTTCTCCTTTTCTGCTACCTGTTGCGAAATTCATCTTATCCCTTTCCCTCAAAGCTCTGTCTCCACTCCTGTTCTTTCCCTTTCCCTTTCTGATACCCCTATACCCTCCCAATATCGTGATTTAAACTTAGTGTTTAGTCAACAAGAAGCTTCTGAACTCCCCCCTCATAGATCTTATGATTGCCCGATTGACCTTATTCCGGGAAAAGAACCCCCTTATGGACGGATTTATAATTTATCCCCGGGCAAAACTGAAGCGTTGCGCTCGTATATTAAAGATAACCTGGCTAAGGGGTTCATTCGCCATTCCACCTCTCCTGCAGGAGCCCCCCTGTTTTTTGTGCCTAAGAAAGAAGGGGACCTCTGTTCCTTTATAGATTATAGAGGTTTAAACCAAATCACCATTAAAAACCAATACCCCTCCCCCTTATTTCAGAGCTTTTGGGAAAACTCCAAGGTGCCATCTTTTTCACCAAGTTAGATCTAAGGGGTGCCTATAATCTGGTATGAATCCGAGAGGGGGATGAATGGAAAACCGCCTTCCGCACTCGCTTCAGCCATTTTGAATACCGTGTCATGCCATATGGGCTGGTTAATGCACCAGCCACCTTTCAACACTTCATCAATGACATTTTTAGGGATCTATTAGATTCATTCGTAATAGCATACCTTGATGATATTCTTATTTTTTCTTCTTCATTTGAAGAACATATCTGTCATGTGCGCATCGTCTTAAGTCGTCTTTTACAACACAAGCTATATTGCAAATTGGAAAAATGTATCTTCCATTCTTCAACTGTCCCCTTTCTAGGATTCATTATCTCCGATCAAGGGGTGCATATGGACCCTAGAAAAATAGAAGCCATCAATCAGTGGCCGGCCCCTTCAACAGTAAAAGCCCTCCAACGCTTTTTAGGTAGCGTAAATTACTATAGGCAATATATCCCTCACTATGCGGATAAAAAAAAGCCCCCTACCTTATTGCTTAAGAAGGGAACCCGATTTGAGTGGGGACCTCTACAACAAGACACCTTCATGAGCCTCAAACAAGCTTTTATGTCTGCCCCCTTACTGCAACATCCTAATATATCTTTAACTTTTATTGTTGAAGCAGACGCCTCGGATGTTGCCCTCGGTGCGATATTAACGCAGCCCCATGGACCCTCTGGACAACGCCTACCTTGTGCCTTTTATTCAAGACAATTGACATCCGCAGAACGGAACTACCCCATCTTAGACAAAGAACTGCTAGCGATTAAAGCAGCATTTGAAACATGGCGGCATTATCTGGAAGGCGGGCCCCATCCCGTCTTAGTCTACACCGACCATAAAAACCTCATGTATCTACAAACGGCCCGCATTAATAACCCACGGCATGCCGTTGTTTTTCACACGTTTTTCTTTCTCCATACAATACAGACCTGGGTCCCAGAATACCATGGCTGATGCCCTGTCCAGATATCACCTGCCGGCGGACAACGAACATGACCTTCAAGGACCAATTCTTCCGGCTCACATCTTTGCGGCTACGCTTCCTTCCTATCAGAGACTAAAAAATGTAAGTCTAAAGGAAAAGCTCCTCCCTCAATGTCATCGCAAGGCAGGGATCCTTTACCATAGGAATAAGATGTTGATTCCTCCCAAGTTACGACCGCACGTGATATGGGCTCACCACGACTCTCCTCTTGTGGGTCATCCTGGGTTTCTTCGTACCCTATCTCTCCTCCGTAGATCCTTTTGGTGGCCATCTTTATATGTGGATGTTAAGGCATACGTCCAGGGATGTTCAACCTGTGCACGTACAAAGACTCCCCGAGCCTTACCCGTCGGATTATTACAATTAACAAAAAGCCCAACTGCCCCGTGGCAGAAGATTGCTCTCGATTTTATTGTGGGTCTTCCAAAGACTGAAGATTTTGATTCCATATTGGTTGTGTGGACTACTTCTCGAAAATGGGACATTTTATACCCTGTAAGGGCTTACCTTCTTCTCCCACTACAGCACGACTGCTCTTTAGGGACGTTTTCCGGCTCCATGGACTACCCACCAAAATTGTCTCTGATCAGGGCTTTCAGTTCATCTCTCGTTTCTGGAAGGCTTTTTTTCCCTTACTCCAAGTGAAGCTGCATCCCACTACGGCGTACCACCCTCAAGCTAATGGTCAGGTGGAAAGAGTTAACCAGCATATTGAACATTACTTACGTTGTTTTTGTACATACTTACAGGATGACTGGGTTGATCAATTACCCTTGGCGGAATTTACCTATAACAACAGCCCTCATTTCTCATTGGGTAATTCCCCGTTCTATGTTAACTGTGGCTTTCATCCTCCTCTCTGTTTTCCAGAGGCGCCCCCTTCTTCTGTTCCAGCTTCTGGGACCTTGGTGTCTAGGATTCGTCGGGCCCACCATTCGGCGCAGCTCCACTTGAACCAAGCTCGTCGTCGGTATAAGGTTGCTGCTGATAAGCGGTGCCTTCTGGGTCCCTCGTTCCAGGTTGGTGACTTGGTGTGGGTTCGCCGGCGCCATTACCCTTCCCTCCGTCCATCCTCTAAGTTGGATGATGCTTACTTTGGTCCCTTTCCCATTACCCGAAAGCTCAACGCTGTCATGTATACCATCCATCTTCCCTCTCATCTTAAGCTACACCCCTCCTTTCATGTTTCCTTCCTGAAAAAGGCCTCTGCCCCCCTCCATATGATCCAGCAGATGGCCCCTGTCCCCCCCCATCTTACTCCCTACTGGCCCCGAGTATCGGGTTCGGGCTGTCCTCGATTCCCGCCTTTTTGGGTCCCAGTTGTACTATTTGATCGACTGGAAGGGCTATGGTCCTTCTAAGCGGTCGTGGGAGTTAGCCATGAATGTCCACGCCCCCCATCTTATTCGCTCCTTCCACCTTCACCACCCTGCTAAGCCCGGTCTGCGGACCTTGGTGGGGGTGGGGGTGGGCTTGGATGGGGGGGTACTGTCAGCGTGCACCCTCCCCGGACCGAAGGCTCAAGAACAGCGGACCCGCTGACCTGGAGGCGGGCCCGCCTCGGGGGCTCGGCAGGGGAATCAGGTGCAGCGCTGAAAGGATGAGGGGGCGGGGTCACGTTATAGGGGAGCGCGCTTCTGGCCATGCCCCCTGCATCTCCAGAACGGCGTCAGCTGTGGCAGCGGGGGGTTGGGCCCCACCCGGAGCACACCGGCGGCAGGCAAAGCAAAACTATAAAAGGTACCAGCGGG
>QEPC01013322.1:236287-247548 GCA_003113815.1 Sphenodon punctatus | reverse complement strand
GAGACAGAGAGAAAAGGGCGAATCTTAGCAATGTTATGGAGGGAGAAGCGACAGGATTTAGCAACAGAGTCAATGTAGGGTTTAAAAGAAAGAGGTGAGTCAAAGATGAAGCCTAGGCTTGAGGGACAGGCAGGATGGTGACTCCATCAATAATTATTGACAGTGAGGAAGGAGGGGAAGGATGAGGGGGGAAGATAAGGAGTTCAGTTTAAGCCATGTTGAGTTTGAGTTGACGTTGAGACATCCAGGTAGAGTTGTCAGAGAGACAGTTGATGAGACGAGTTTGAACAGAGGGAGAGAGAGAGGGAGTAGAGAGATAGAATTGAGTGTCAACAGCATAGAGGTGGTATTGGAACGGTAATAGAGGTGGTACTGCTACGGCAATACAGTAACAGTCATAATTATAATTGGGACATATGTTTCAGTACTGATGCAAAACAGACATTGTCACTGACTGATATACTGATGTCAATCTACCTTTTCCCTCATTACTGATTGTGGAATTCAATCCCCATATCCACTAGACATGTGAATGCAGACAGGATCATGACGTGAGGTGACTGTGTAGCTGGAAGCTTATGTGGAATATGTATCCAGAAACAGGAGGTGTTGCATCTTTTAGGGTAATGATGAGAGTAAAAAACAAACAAATCAGAGATGGCAAAAAATAGAGGCACTAGATGAATCTTTGTCAGCACTTCTGGTGGGCATTGTAATGAACATCTGGAAAAGAGATGACATCTATAAAGAATGGGTTGGGGAATAGTCCTCTGGAAGGACAGTTAAAATATAAAATACAGGCATTTAGACTCGGACTGCTCTGATACTTTGTATAATACCTGGGAATCACTGGTAATGAGCAGGAAGCAACTATCAGGCACCAAATTTTTAAGAGGAGTTTGAGACAAAGAGAGTTATGAAATTTATGACCTGAGTGTTTGGGGTTTTCTAGTCTTCTTTGGTGAGAAAAAAAATGTCTACTTCAGAAAAGATGTACTGAGCTAGATGTAAACAGAAGATAGAAGAAAAGCTGCCAAAAATATAGTTAAATTTAAAGCTTCCGAGGCTCGCATTTATAGCCTCTTCTTAAGGAGTGTGTCTTCCCTCCGCCCTATTTAATGGGGATCGGAAACAAAAGTAGACCCTTCAAGGTGTAGAGAGCGGCCTTTTTATGCATGCACAGTTCTTTTTTTGTTTTTTTAAATAGAGAAAAAAATCGATGAGAAATTGTTGAGATTGTGTTTTTTCTCGATTCTCACTTTTTTTCTTGATTCTGGATGAGAATTAAGAAAAAATGAGATCAAGTTTCAGCCTTAGTTTTACCTGGCTTTTATTGAATAGTCTTGCAGTCGTAGACACTTGGATATATTTTGCTAATGTTGGAATGTTAACATGGCTGAGGTCTGAATTAGGCCATTTTTACACAGATGCCCCCCCCCTCCCCGCTGGGTGTGCAGGCGGGTGTGTGGTGGAGGGGGTGTCCATGCGTACGCTACAGTGGTGGGTGGGGGGATGGGTGTCCACCTGTAGAAACACCACGGGCGTTGGGTGAAGGTGAGTGTCTGCTCCCGGCACACACCCATCTCCACCCATCTCCCACCCACAGAATCATCCGACAAAATGGAGGAAGCTCTATGGGTGGAGATGGGTGTGTGCCCATGGAAAAGAAGGCACACACATCTCCACCGGCACACACACATCCCCCCCACCCAGCGGTGTCGTGTGAAAACAGTCTTAGAGATGGCGTTTTTTGCAAATGGTCTTTTGCAACAAAGTATTTTTTCAGTTTTATAAAATGGTTCTCTGGAAATATGTGCTTTCATTTTTTAAAAATGTTCATTATTTTCATTGGGTAAAATTTTGACATGAGCTGAAAATCCTTGATTTGAACAACTTTTTTTTTTTTTAATGCATTTTTTTGTCCTGAGTCAATAGGAAAATTAGTCAAGATTTCAAAATCATTTGTGGGAAAGAAATTCAATTTCCTGACTAGCTCCAGTTGGGATGTATTTGAAAGCCTTGTAGTGTCGGCAAACTTGAATAAAAGGAAACTTGGTAAAATAATATGGGGTTATGCTCAGAATATTCTAGGACAGCCCCTAACTCATAAGCCTTCAGTCTTCGGGGCTAGTTTGGTTAAGCTGGCAAAACGTATGCACACAATTCTGAATCCAGATCTTGCAAATCTTTATGCAAGTGCCACAGTTTGCAGACACTAGGTTGTGTGTCCCCAAGTGGAAATCCATCATTTGAAAATCAGTTATAATCCCAGTTAATATCTGATATATTATATTTGTTTTGTTGTTGTATGGGATCTTGAGATAATGCTGCAGACTCAACACATAAAAATATGTTTTGGAATGGGAAAACAGTGTTGTGTTTGAACAGTTCAATTATAGTCAGGAATAGGGCTGTTACTCAGTTTTCGTCAGTTTTTTCTTTTTTACCAAGGATCCTGGTACTTGACTAGGTTTGCTGAGTACCGAGTAAACCAAGAAAACTGTCATGATATTCAGCACTTGGTAAACCGACGAATCGAGGAATTAAATGTGGTGGGCAGGTGTGAGTCCCCTAATGTGGCATGCAGCAAGAGGGGTAGGTGCAGGGGTCAGGTGTGGCAGGCAGGAAGGGGGTAGGAAAGAGGGTAGTGGCAGCAAACTCACCGAGAAGACTGGACATGTTGCTGGAATCGAAGTGGAGGCAACTTGCTGCCTGTCACCGGCACCACCAGTGCTGTGACCCCAGTGAGGTATCCCAGCATTTCATGTCTCCAGGCTTCAGGCCATCATCTTGTCTCTGGGAGCATGCTGGGAAATGTAGTCCAGCATGCTCCCAGAAAGCCAACATTCTAATGCTCTCTGGGGGCAAATTGGACTACATTTCCCAGCTTGTACCAGAAGAAAAGATGGTAGCCAGATCTCCCAGGTTACAGCTGGGAGACATAGGGCATTTTTAGACATATGTTAAAGTTCCGGATGTTTCAATCTTCTGGGTTTACAAGTCCACAAGTAAATTCCAGATTCATTTTTTCACACACACACTGCCCTGAGGCAGTTCCTGGATGCATTCTTCACACAAACACTGCCCTGAGGCAGCCTAAAGTAGCCGCAGCTGTAAAAGTGAAAGGCTGACATGGAAAACAAGTGAACACAGCTGCCTGGAGCAAAGCAATTTACCAGGAGAACCTTTTACACACAAAAGTTCTGGGAGAAGTTTCACATAGAAGTTCAAAGATCCGGATGTTTAAGATCTGGATGAGTGATTTAGACACACAGTCTGTTCTGGATGTTACAGAAAACATCCAGGAGAAATGTGTGTCTAAAAACACCCACTGTGTCAGGGCACCTCATTGGAGTCACAGCGCTGGAGGGATCTCACTGGTGCCAATGGTGCTGGCAGCAAGAAGCAAGCCCGCTCCACTTTGACTCCAGGTAAGTTTGCTTTCCCCTTTCCACCCTCATCCTGCCAGTGCCTCTCTTCCCTCCACTTATTGGACTCAGTAAAATCCTTAGAAAAATACACAGTATTTTACGGAGTACCAAGTATTTTATCAAGTACCAAGTGGTAACAAGTATTCAACAGTATTACTGAGGAGTTCCCAGAATCTCAGGCCCAGTACTCGACTACTCAGAAATACTCACAAATAATTTTTCTTCTACTCTTTTCTTTTGGTTAGTATAGTTATACTCAGAATTACCTCTGGAGCCCTTTTGCCGCTAGGTTACAAATTACCAACAGTAGATCTGCAACTTCATATTTGAGTTCCTTCAGAACTCTGAGATGAATATAATATAATATAATATAATATAATATAATATAATATAATAGACAGTGAGTATAGCTATATTATGATAATGATCATAATATAATCAAATTTAACATAGCTGTAAGAAGGAGATTTAAAAAAAAACCCCAAACCCAGTAAGAAATCACCAGTATCAGATGGTATTTATACTAGAGTTCTGAAGGAAATCAAGTATGAAATTGCAGACCTACTACTGGTAATTTATGACCGATCGCTAAAATCTGCCACTGTACCAGTGGGTTAGAGAGTAGCAAATGTAATGCCAAGATTTAAAACGGGCTCCAAAGGTGATCCTGGAAATGACAGACCAGTGATCTTGTCGTTGGTGCCAGGGAAAATGGTGGAAATGGTTGTTAAGAATAGAATTACTTAACATATTGATAAACATGGCTTAATGGGGAAGAGTCAACATGGATTTAGGCAGGGGAAGTCATACCTCACTAATATATTGAAAAATGTTTAGAGTATAAATAATCATGTGGATAAGGGTGAGCCAGGCGATGGACTTTCAGAAGCTGGTTGATTATTTATTTATTTATTATTTTTATTTATTCAATTTGTATCCCGCCCCTCCTGAGAGCAGCTCGGGGTGGCTAACAAGTTAATTTTTTTTTTTTTATAAACAATATATTAAAACAATCCATAAAAGCACTACAATAAAACAGGCTGGGATAATAAATAAATAAGGGTGGGGGAAGGTAAAACACCCCCTAGCCCACCCCACCCCCTCCCCAAAGGCCTGGGTGAACAGCCAGGTCTTACAAATTTGCCGGAATTTCAAAAGGCTTGGGGCCAGGCAAGCTTCCTCTGGGAGGGAATTCCAGAGGCGCGGCATGGCCACTGAGAATGTCCTCTCCGTTGTGGCCCCCCGCTTAACATGGGGGACCTCCAAGAAGGTACCCCCAGCGGACCGAAGGAGCCACTCTGGGGCACGGATGGCGAGTCGGCCCCTGAGGTATGAGGGGCCCAGACCGTGAAGGGCCTTATATATTAACACCAATACCTTGAACCTGACTTGGCATGCTATAGGCAGCCAGTGCAGAGTCCGGAGCACAGCTGTTATATGCTCCTGATGGCCTGTCCCTGACAGGAGGTGAGCCGCCACATTCTGCACTAGCTGCAGCCTCCGAACCAGAAACAAGGGCAGCCCCACGTAGAGCACATTGCAGTAGTCCAGCCTTGAGGTGACGAAGGCATGGATGAGGGAGGCCAGGTCCGGGCCGGAGACGAACAGACGCAGCCTATACACCAGATAGAACTGGCAGAAGGTGGCTTTCGCCACTGCCTAAACCTGCTGTCCCAGGCAGAGGTCCATGTCCAAAATCACCCCCAGACTCCGAACCTGCCGAACTATGGGAGGGTGAACCCCCCCAACCGACACGTCCCTCGAACTCCCAACCACCATCACCTCCGTCTTATTGGGGTTGAGCTTCAGTCTGCTCTGCCACATCCACTCCGCCATGGCCTCCAAACACTGGGATAGCAATGAGATGGCAGGGTCTGGGTCATCTGGAAAAGAGAGGTACAACTGAGTATCATCAGCATATTGGTGACATCGCATCCCAAACCCTCTCACAACCTCCCCCAAGGGCTGCATGTATATATTAAGCAATAATGGAGACAGAATAGAACCCTGCGGAACGCCGCAGGATAAGGTGCGGGGGCATGATGACTCAGCTCCCCGCACCACCCACTGGCTTCTCCCTGAGACGAATGAGCGGAACCATTCAAGAACAGTCCCATCCAAACCCCCCAGGTCACGCAGTTGTCTCAGCAGCAGCCCATGGTCCACAGTGTCAAAAGCGGCCAAGAGATCTAGCAGGATGAGAAATGTCGAACATCCTGCATTCATCTCCTGGCAGAGGTTGTCAACCAAGGCCACCAACGCTGTTTCGGTGCCATAGCCGGGGCGGAACCCAGATTGAAAAGGGTCCAGGAAACCAATGCTGTCTAGATGCGCCTGGAGCTGGGTCGCCACCACCCGCTCAATAACCTTCCCTAAAAAAGGAAGCTTAGAGACAGGATGGTAGCTGGTGAGCGCGTCCACGTCCAACAATGGTTTCTTCAGCAGGGGGCACACCACCGCCTCCTTGAGACTAGGTGACAACCTCCCCTGCTTCAAGGATGCATTGATCACCCTCACCAGCACCGTCCCCAACGTCTCCCTGGAGTCTTTCACCAGCCAGGATGGGCATGGATCGAGTTCACAACTGGTGGCTCGCACAGACCCCAGGACATCCACTGCATCGGCTGGCATCACTTCCTGAAACTCCCCCCACAAAGTTGGACCAGACAGGGCCTCCACCCCTCATGCTCTCCGACCACTGCCCCTAATCCAGCATCAAAGTCGCTCTGAATCTGAGCAATCTTGTCTGCGAAGTAGGTGACAAACTGCTCACAGCGGGCCTGGGACAAGTCCCCATCCAGGCGGAGGGAGGCCAGACTAACCAGCCCCCGCACCACCTGAAACAGCTCCGCCGGGTGTGACTTCGCAGACATCTATGAGGACAGCAAGGAACTCCCTCCTTGCTTTCCTCACAGCCTCAACATATGACTGCAAATGGGCCCTATGGAGAAGTCGGTCGGAGTCAGATCGAGTTCGACACCAGCATCACTCCAGCCTCCTGCCTACTCGCTTCATACACCGCAGCCCCTCAGTAAACCAAGGGCCCTGTGGTGACGAGACAGAGGCAGAAGGCATCTCAGAGTCACCATGTCAATGGCCTCCTCCAGCAAGGTGTTCCAAAGCTGGACCAGCTCATTGACAGAGCAACTGTCCAGGTTCAGGGATAACTCCCCCAGGGTTTCCTGGAACTGCTGGGGTTCCATCAGCCTCCAGGGGCAGACCATCCTAACTGACCCATTCCCCTTCTGGAGGGGTTGCACTGAGAGACTGACCTGAAGGAGATAATGGTCCGTCCATGACAAGGGCACTGCCCTAACCTCCCCCACCATCAGACCCCCCCCACCTCAAGGCCAAAACTGAAGATCAGATCAAGGGTATGCCCCTCCACGTGGGTCGGGCAGATAACCACTTGGGGCAGATCCATGGTTGCCATGGTGGCCATGAATTCTCGCTCTGCTCCTACAGGCCGGCATCGCCATGGATGTTGAAGTCCCCCAGGACCAAAGTCTGATGAGGCCAGCTCTGCTATAGTGGTAAGGGATGCTGCCGGACAGAAAGGGGCCCGGTATACCAGCAGCACCCCTAGCTTCCCCCAGCCAAATCAAACAACACATGGAGGGCCTCAATACCTACAATCTCCTGAACTGGATACCTCCTAACAGGCCAGTCTTCTCTAAAACCAATCACTACACCACCTCCCCGGCCACCTGTGCGGGGTTGATGCTGCACGGCATACCCAGCCGGAACAAGATCCACTAAGGTTGGTCCGGCCATCTCGTCCAGCCAGGTTTCCATAATACACGTGAGGTCCACAGCCCCCTCTGAGATTATATCCCATATAATTGGGGCCTTGTTCACAATGGACCTCGCATTTAGCAGCAACAGCCCCCCACACATGGACCCTGAACCTGGCTCCTCCCTCCACTCCAGCAGGGGGATGACAGATTGCACCTCCCGCAGGTACCTAGGTCCCCTTGGGGCACGAGCCATCCAACCCCATGGACCATACCGTCCATGCCCAAGAACCACCCTTATTGCTGCTCCTCCCCCTCCGTCCACCACATCCTGGCCCCCCAGACCTGGTTGTTCACCCTGTGGCCCTTTCCCCCCCTCACCTCCACCCACATCTACCCCCTAATCCCCCCGGCCATCCTGCTGCCACCAGGAGCTGATGCAGGACATCCCCCCTGCCCAACTTCCCTCTCTCACATGGAACACGCTCCCTCCCTACCACCCCAACAATCCTCCCGATGCCCGCCCCTGCTGCCACCAGGGGCTGGTGCTGAAACCCCTCACCCCCCCCCTAACCACCCCTCCTACACCCCCCATCCTTCCTCCGTAGCCCTAAATTAAAGAACCCCTACCCACCAAAACCCCCGATTCCCCTGCGGCCCCAAAATGCCCCTAAGAGCTGCGCCCTTTGGCTGCAGCTCACGGCCTGCAGCAATGCTGCTGGTAGCTGGGCTAAATAGCCCCAGCTGCTTCCGGGTAGGGGAGGGGCCAGGCCAGCCCACATGACCGGCCTCTGCGCTTCTCCCTGACCCCCAAGCTCACAGTGCTGTTTTCCCCTACAGGTCCTCGGGGGAGCGATGGAGCAGCGGAACAGCCAGGGAGCAACAGCAGCAGTAGCGGGTCCCCATCAGCGGCCGCAGGATGGCTCACAGCACTGCAGGTAGGTGGAATGAGAGATTCTTGAGGAGTCTCTCAATGAGAGTCCCTCATGAGAGGGGTGAGTCCCTCATGAGAGTCCCTTATGAGAGACTCTTGAGGAAATTAAACAGTTATGGGATAAGAACCATGTGATAAGGACCGAGATTCCGCAATCTCAGTGCTCACACCGTGCTTCTGGGCTCCACATCATGCTGCTGGTTGGATTTAAAAAGGGGGGGGGGCAGAATCTTTGGTCATGCTCAGAGCTTCTTAGCCCTGTCTGCCCTCTTTAAAAATGTCCCCCACAGGGCCAAACAGCTCTTCTGTACATAATCAGTCCTATGGGGGCCATCTTTGAAGAGGGCAGATAGGCATGAGCATGTACAGGAGAGCTGCTCGGCCCTGCAGGGCACTTCTTTGAAGAGCGTAGACAGGGCTGAGAAACTCTGCGCATACACATGTCTCCCCCCCCCTTCCTTTTATAATCCAAGCAGCAGCTTGGTGTGGAGCCCAGCAGTAGGGTCAGGACCCCTGAACAGTGAGTAATGCACTGCCTGACACTCACTGGGCCCCCAGCACCTGAACCTGGCCCTGCCCGAACTTTTCCTTCTCCCCTCCCCCAGGCAGAGAGACCTGGCAGGGGCTGGAGGTTCCCATGGGTGGACTTGTCTTTGCCCCCTGGTAAGCTCTGGCTCCCGTACCAGCCCCCCCTACCTGCAATCCCGGCCCCTGCCCCCTTGAATTCTCACCAGTTCCCGATGAGAAGGGGGGGGGTTGTCTCATCTCGAGGCGAGACAGGACCCCCCCCCCTTTCTCTTCGGGAACTGGCGAGAATGTTGAGCCGAGTTTCAGCCCTACTCACAGGAAGTTCTTTTAAGATGAATAAAAGTCTCCAGAGTAAACGGTTACAGGTTTGCAGCCATTGGCTGCGATTTCATGCCCTGTGGATCACGAACAAACTGTGCACATTTTCTGCTGGCCACACTGTGCCCGCAATGCAGATCTGCACAGTTTCCATGTGGTTTCTGTGTGGCTCCACACGCATACGCACACGTACAGTCCACAAGACTTGGGATCACAGCCACTGACATGAATGATTTCAGTATTTCACTAGCATCACTGAAATGTTGGAATGCAAGTATTTATTTATTTATTTATTTATTTATTTAAACGTTTTATACCCCACCCCTCCTACCAAGGCAGCTCAGGGCAGCTATCAAAGTCCATCAATAAAATACAATAAAACATATAAAAACATCATATAATAATAATAACGATAAGAAGAAGAAGACAAAAATTCCATAACACCCCCACCCCAACCACCCTCACCCTTCTCCCTAGCGAAATGCCTGACGGAACAGCCAGGTCTTACACTTCCTACGTAAAACTGGATGGTCCGAGGCCAGGCGACCCTCCACCGGGAGGGAGTTCCAAAGGCACGGTGTGGACTCCGAGAATGTCCTTTCCTGCGTAGCCCTCCGGGAAACCCGAGGGACCTCCAACAGGGTGCCCCCAAATGACCGCAGGGGCCGGTCCAGAACCCGGGGAGTGAGGCGATCTCACAAATAGGCAAGGCCCAGACCGTGTAAGGATTTATAAGTCAAGACCAACACTTTGAATCGAACCTGGAAGACTTTTGGCAGCTAGTGCAGAGATCGGAGCAATGCTGTAATGTGCTCCCTGTGACCCAGCCCCACCAGGAGCCGGGCCACCACATTCTGCACAAGCTGCAGCTTCTGAGCCAACACCATAGGTAGCACAATGTAGAGCGTGTTACAGTAGTCTAACAGAGAGGTGATAAAAGCATGGATGATAATGGCCAGATCCAGAACTGAAAACAGTGACCAAAGCCGCCACACCAGATGTAACTGGCAGAAGACGCTCCTCGCCACAGCCTCCACCTGGAGATCCAGGCAGAGGTGCGCATCGAGGAGCACTCCCAGGTTCTGCACCTGGGAAGTCATTGGAAGACAAACCCCCTCAACAGAGGGGGCCGTCAACTCCATCGACTTACCCACTAACATCACCTCCGTCTTGTCAGTATTCAATCACAGTCAATTTGTCCTTATCCAGTCCCCCACAGCTGCCAAACACTGGGCAAGCACTGAGACAGCTGGGCCTCGGTCAGTTGAAAATTTATTTATTTATTTATTTATTTATTTATTTTACAGATTTATATCCCGCCCCCTCCTGCAATGCAGCTCGGGGCGGCTAACAACACCATAAAATATTAAAATTCACTTAAAATATAAATATAAAAACATCCTCTAAAAACAATGAGAGGTACAGTTTGGTGTCATCCGCATACAGATGACACCTCACCCCGTACCCCCTGATCACCTTGCTGAGCGGCTGCATGTACACGTTGAACAGGAGAAGGGACAGAACAGAACCCTACGGGACCGCATATGAGAGGTCTCAGTGAGATGAAAAATAATCACTGAGCACCACCTGCTGAGTTCTCCCAGTCAGGAATGAGCGGAACTATTCAAGAACGATCCCGCCCACCCCTTCGCTGTCCCGCAGGTGCATCACCAACATCTTGTGGTCAACAGTATCAAATGCAGCCAACATATCTAACAGGACCAAAAGGGTTGAACGACCCTTATCCTTTTCATGGCGCAGATCATTGACCAAAGCCACCAATGCTGTCTCAGTGCCATGCCCCGGATGAAAGCCAAACTGCGAGGGATTTAGATAACCAATGCGGTCAAGATGCCCTTGGAGCTGCTGAGCCACTACCCGTTCAATAACCTTCCCTAAAAAGGGAAGGTTAGAGACAGGCTGATAGCTGGCAGGGCAGTCAGGGTCAAGCAGTGGTTTTTTGAGCAGAGGCCAAACCACCACCTCCTTGAGGCAGTCCGGCACTCTGCCCTCCTGTAGGGAGGCACTGACCACCCTGGCCAGCAATGGCCCCACTGTCTCCCAGCAGCTCTTAATCAGTCAGGACGGGCAAGGGTCTAGTTCACAAGAGGTGGCCCGAACTGCCCCCAGCACCTCCACCACGTCAGCGGGTGTCACCGACTGAAATTGATCCGACAAAATTGGACAAGTTGGGGTTTCTACCACCTCTGCCTCCTCTACTGTGTTAACTGCAGCATCGAGGTCTTGGTGAATACGAGCGATTTTCTCCGCAAAATAATCCACAAAAATGTCACAGCGGGCAGAAGATGACTCAAC
>QEPC01013322.1:201349-223406 GCA_003113815.1 Sphenodon punctatus | reverse complement strand
AGCAACGAGATAGCAGGGTCTGGGTCAGTAGAAAAGGAGAGGTACAGCTGAGTATCATCAGCATACTGGTGACATCGCACCCCGAACCTTCTCACAACCTCCCCCAAGGGCTGCATATAGATATTAAATAACAGCAGAGACAAGATCGAACCCTGCGGAACGCCACATGGTAAAGCGCAGGGGGACAATGTCTCCTCCCCCAACACTACCCGTTGGCTCCTCCCTGAGAGGAACGAACAGAACCATTCAAGAACAGTCCCGTACAAACCCCCCAGGTCACGC
This sequence comes from Sphenodon punctatus, assembly GCA_003113815.1. Taxonomy (NCBI): domain Eukaryota; kingdom Metazoa; phylum Chordata; class Lepidosauria; order Sphenodontia; family Sphenodontidae; genus Sphenodon; species Sphenodon punctatus. Next base: position 223,124 of record QEPC01013322.1, on the reverse strand, counting down.
AGTCGCCTCAGCAGCAGCCCATGGTCCACGGTATCAAAAGCGGCTGAGAGATCTAGCAGGATAAGAAATATTGAACATCCTGCATCCATCTCCAGGTGGAGGTCATCTACCAAGGCCACCAACGCCATCGCGGTGCCATAGCCAGGGCGGAACCCAGATTGAAAAGGGTCCAGGAAACCGATGTTGTCCAGATGCACCTGGAGCTGGAGCGCCACCTAAAAAGGGAAGGTTAGAGACAGGTCAGTAACTGGCGAGCGCATCCACGTCCAAAGATGGGTTTTTCAGCAGGGGGTGCACCACAGCCTCTTTAAGGCAGGGCGGCAACCTCCCCTGCTGCAAGGACGCGTTCACTACCGCCGCCAGCACTGTCCCCAACGTCTCCCTGGAAGCTTTCACTAACCAGGACGGGCACGGATCAAGTTCACAACACGTGGCCCTCACAGATGCCAGGACACCCACCGTATCAGCCGGCATAACTTCCTGAAACTCTCCCCAGAAAGCTGGACCAGACGGAACCTCCGCCCCCCCGCGCTCTTCCTCTACTGCCATCAATCCAGCGTCAAAGTTGGTCTGAATCCGAGCAATCTTGTCTGCAAAGTAGTTGACAAACTCCTCACAGCAGGCCTGGGACAAAAATGGGTTGATAACTCGAAAAATCAGATGGAAACTCAAAAAAATGGTACTGGAAGTTGATATTTCATGACCAGAAGTTGGTAAATTGTGACACCAGGTAACCTGTTGAGCACTAATAAGACACTGATTAGTATCTTAAGGTGGTGGATCAAGTTATGTACCAAACATTCAACAGGTTTACGTGTTTTTGTGGGTACATGTTTCAACTCTAATTGAACTTTTTAATGTTTACTTGACAGCTGATTATTCTCTAGTTTGTTGATGCCATTTTATGCCTGAGACTCATGTTCAACTTCTAAAATACAGAGTGCAAAGTTAACTTCCACCACCCACGTAGATATGGGTTTTGCCGCAGGACTGAAGTCACCGTCTGTGTGAGTCTACTGCTGAGAAATGGCCTTGTAGTTCCATCCTAATGAAGGACATTCTTCATGTCAAAAGGTTGAAGAGGTCCTATAATAATCCTAATGATACTTTTAAATAGAAGAAGATGGGATGACCTCAAAATGGTAGAAGTCATTTTTGTTCGCCTGACTGCTAATCACTTGTTTTAAAAATTCACACACTATTGAGTTATTCCATATTATAGGTGATGGACCTCTCTTCTTTTAATGAGAGACAAAATAGACTTGAGGTTTGAATTTATTTAGAAGAAATAAATGTATGCACTAGGGATAAATGAATGCCTTTCTCACTAACTGGAAAGGGATCTACAATTTGGGTGGATAAAGTAATCTTATTATGAAAAGCAATGAGATTTCTTCTATTTCATATTCAAATATAATAACTGAAGAATTGCTATACTTGGACCATCAAATCCAGCAGCTAGTCTTCGACAGATGCCACTGTCATTGCTTCAGAGAAGTAAGTACACAACAGGCCATAATGGAGTGATCCAATCCCTGCTATTCACTCCTAGCCTCGACAATCAGCAGTCTCATTTCCTCACCAATCTGACTAACAGCGATTTATGGACCTGTCTTCTAAGAACCTATTCAACCTTTTTTTTTAAAACCTAATTATGCTATTGACCTTCACAACTTTCTGTGGCAATGAATTCCATGGTTAACCATACGTTGAATGAAAAGTAGTACTTCATTTTATTTGTTTTTAAACTCTGACAGTTGATTTCATTGGATTGGGACAGTTTCTTCCCATGGGTGCCAGAGCACTGACCACCTGAGACCCCCAGTACACCTGCTACTACCACTGAAAGCCAGCTCCACAAGACCAGGAGTAGCGCTGAAGCCACCACTGCCACGCTGATGCAAGGGAAGGGACTTCACACACATGCACAAAAGCTCGCAGTGCTGAAAGCCACTGTGGCCGCATTCACATCTGCGGTGGCAGTGGTGGCAGAGAGAGTGGCGAGGGAAGACGCAGCAGCAGAGAGGAGCCGGATGATGGGAAAAGAGCCAAGGCAAATGGGGATCTGCTGTGGCTTCTCTGATGTATGTCAGGATGCAAATTCCGGGCTTGAGATGCGCGAGAGAAGTCACGGAAGATCCCCGTTTACATCGTCTCTTTTCCTGTCATCCAGCTCCTCCACACTGCTGCGTCATCCCTCACTGCTCTCTCTGCTGCCACCGCCGCCGCAGATGGGAATGTGGCCTGTGTGCTCCTCAGCTTGGGTGAGCCGAGATGTGAAACAGCTGAGGCGTGCCCGAGCTCAGGAGCATGCAGAAAAGCACACAGTAACTTTCAGTGGTGTGAGCTTTTACGCCTGTGTGGGCCAGCTGTCGCTGGCTAGCTCCGAATTTGATGGGGGAAAGGAGAGCACGGGGAGGGACAGTGAGATGGGGAAGAGTGGGGGGTGGGGGGGTGGACTGGGGCTGGCTGTGGGGCATGGGCAGGCAGCCCTTGTTGAGCAGAGAGGAGGCGGGATGGAGGGAACAGCGGGGAAGGGCCAGGGCAGTAGCCTCAGGAGGGTCTCTCCCCTTGCTTGTGATGTGCCAATGTCCGGAGAGCCTGTGTGGCACCACTAAAAAGTAGGGGAGGGGCTGGAGGAGGGGGCAGGACAAAAACGTGTGGTTCCTATGGAGGAACCCAGACAATTAGGGTGGTTTTAGGACACCTTTTCAAGGTGCCCTAAAATCTATCAGAACCCTGAAAAGTTCTCTTTTTCTCTTTCCTTCTTTGGGGGTGGGGGAGGGAGCAGAAGACACAGCAGCAGCCTGGAATCAGTCTGGGCTAGTCTGGAGGCTGCTTCAGTAGAGAGCAGACTGCATTTCTCTACTTTAGTGATTTGTTTCTTTTAAATTCCTTTATTATTATTATTTTTTAATTATTATTTTTTATTTATCCCCCCCTCGACTTTTGTTGCTCTTCACTGTGGTACAGCCTCTTTTAATTGTTCCTGCTCCCTCGGTGGTGTATTTTTGTGTTGCTTAGCCAGTAAATAAAGCATAAGCTGCTAAGCTTAGCTGGTAGCAGCTCAGTTAATGTTGTGTTCAAGTACCAAAAACTAATGTAAAATAACAAAAAATCTGGTAAGTTTCCTCATTGTGCGAATCAAGGTGAATGACCTGTTTCCGATGGAAACAGCATTCATTGGGCATTTTTACACACGCGTTAAAGTTCCGAATTTTTCAGTCTTCTGGGTCTACAAGTCCACAAGTAAGTTCTGTCTCTATTTTTCACACACACGCTGCCCTGAGGCAGTTCCTGAATGCATTCTTCACACACACACTGCCCTGAGGCATCCTAAAGTAACCACATCTGTAGATGTGACAGGCTGCCATGGAAACCAAGTGACCACAGCTGTCTGGAGCAAAGCAGTTTACCAGGAGAACCTTTTACACACAAAGGTTCTGGGAGAAGTTCTACGCAGAAGTTCAAAGAACCGGATGTTTAAGATCTTGGTGAGTGATTTAGACACACAGAAAGTTCAGGATGTTACAGCAAACATGCAGGAGAAATGTGTGTGTAAAAACACCCACTGTGATTGCTCCTTTCAGGCCTAGCCCCAAGCTATTGAGCCTATCTGGAACAGGCTCCATAACAGATGAAGGCAGAAATCAGAAGGCTTAAACACCAATATATTGTTGATGGATTTCAAACTTGCTGTTTAATCATTACACCCCTGATGGTTGATTCTCATGAGCAATTTTGTGGAGGTAAATATTTTTCAGACATATCCATTTTGATTGTGAATGTTATTTGCTACATAAAGGGCTACCCAAAAAATGTGAATAATGCCCACAAATAATAACCCCACTATCCATTCCAGAGGGATAGCCATCGCCTCAGCACCAGACATCTCTTCCACAGGACTAGTGTCTGCCTCACCATCCCCAATCTGAGATATGTCCCCCCGCGAAGGGGCGTACTGGAACCCTGAGGCTGATCGACTTCCCACCATGCTGCTGCCACTCTCCCTGTGCCCTCTATAGCTGCTGCTGCTACTGCCCCTCTCTGCTGCCATTGCTCGGGGATCAGGCCCTGCCTCTAGCAGCCGGGGTGGGATCCACCAGCCCTGGACTGCTGGGGATCACCTCAATAATGGGGGTCGGGGACATTTGTGGCCCTGGAGGAACATCAGACCCCGAAGCACCTACACCTGCTCCTGCAGCTACAGCAGAGACAGCCACAGTCTCCTGGAGTGCAACCTTTCCAGTGCCCTGTGTGGCAGTGGATGACGCTGGCAGGAGGCGATGCCAAATCACACCCCTAATGCCACTGCTTGGAGCCTCTGAAGTCTGACTGCCAAAATCAGGCCTGTGCAGTTTGAGGCAAGATGATGGGTTCAGGCTGCTGCTTATGCCTGCTGCCACTCCGCTGGTACAGCCCCTGCCACCTCTGCCATGTGCCCCATTGCCCGCATTACAGGTAGCAGACCGGCCTCTCCTGCTTCCCTTCTCCATTTCTCCCACCCAAAGAATGCAGAGGAAGATTTTATATATTTTTTAATTTTATTTATTCAAATTTGTAATCTAATATTATATATATATCTACACTAATTCTAACTGATATTAACTATTCTAAAACCTATGTAACTAAATGGAATATTATCTAATATCTACAAAGGCCCAGTCCTACAAACACACTATAAAATATTAAAAAGGAATCACTACACACTATCTCTATCTCTATAACTAAGCTACCTCATAAATATATACACACACACACGCATGCACGCACGCACGCACGCACGCACGCGCACACACACACACACAGGGTGAAAACAGACATGACGCTAACCACCCTTTAACCACCCTTGGTGGTTATTTATGCATGTTGCAGGGCTGCATAGGGCACCAATATAGCCCTGCAACATGCATCAATAACCACCAAGGGTGGTTAAAGGGTCGTTAGCGTCATGTCTGTTTTCACCCACAGAGGGATGGGGGGGCGGGGGGGGGAACACAGACAGCTCACACCAAACAACACAGGGAGGGGTACAAAACTGAAATGAAACCTAAATCAATCTAATGCCACTCTAAATAAATCCAAAAACAGGGGAAGGAAATCAGGGGTGGAATATCTACAGAGAGGAGGGAAGGATTCAATGGAGGTTAGGGAGAAAGAACACAGGGAGGGGTAAAAAATAAAAATAACTTCTAAATCTATCTAATCTAATCTAAATAAATAAAACTATGGAGGTAATAAATGTGTGGAAATGGGTGAAATAGGAGGAGGATGGCATTGGATTAGGAACACAAACTTCTGGGAGAGGAAGATTTCTGAAAACACCTGCTGACAGGATCAGTGGCTAGCTCAGAAGGAATTGGAAGGAGGGAGGGCAATGACTTTTGTTACTTGCTGCGCCTGGCTTACCACAAGCCCCATTGGCTCTGTGCAGCCTAGCCCGTGGCCAATTGCAGACTGCCAAGCCAGTGGTCTGAGGAAAAGAAGGATGGTGATTGGACAGACTGGCTGCTAGTCCAAGCCTCTCCACCCCTGGCGCCAGGAAGTCTGCTCCTCAGTTGCCCCCCTCAGTTGCCCCCCCCTTGGCCTGCCAGCCAGGTTTTTCCTGCCTGAACATGCCGAAACTCACCCGAATGCGCCCAAACTGTTTGGGGGGTTTTGTGTTCGGCTCAGGTCGGTGTCCAGTTCAGTCATCCAAACTGGCTGAGTTCTGGCCGAACTCCGAAAGTCCGAACCGCATTTGCACATCCCTAGCTTCTGCTGCCTCTGCTGTGCCATGGGTTCTGTGTCCAGGCAATCCAATGTCTGCTGCTCCTGCCAATGCTGCGTCTGCTGTCCGTCCCACAGGATCTGTGCCCCAGCAATCCAATGGCTGGTTTTGCTGCCAATGCTGCTTCTGCTATCTACGCCATTGGTTCTGCTACCAGGCAATGCAATGTCTGCTGCTGCTGCCAATGCTGCCTCTGCTGCCTATGCCATGGGTACTGTGCCCCAGCAATCCAATGTCTACTGCTGCTGCCAATGCTTCCTCTGCTGTCTGTGCTATGGGTTCTGTGCCCCGGCAATCCAATGTCCACTTCTGCTGCCTCTGCTTTGCCTGGCAATCCAATGTCTGCTACTGGGTGGCCATGTGAATCACCACTGGGCAAGGCTTGACCAATTTGCAGAAGTGCTTGTTGAGATCCGGTGAGTAGGATGCAAGCCTGCAATACCCATCCAAGTAGGGGTTCCAGTCATCAAGCCCTGGCCAGGCCTCTGCCACTGCTCCATCAATGCCTGGAACCCTGAAATGCCCGACCAAGCAGGGGTGCCAGCTGCAGTTACTGTGCCCTTGCAACCCAATGTCTGCTGCTGCTGCTGGTACTGCACATCAGTAATTTGCTCCTCCCTCTTATAGATGGGCATAGCTCAGATGAGTGCTCTGGTGGACGGGGGCTGGGTGTCCACGAGATTCACCACCAGGCAAGGCTTGCCCAATTTGCAGTAGAGATCAGTTGAGTATGATGCCAGTCTGCAATGCCTGGCAAAGTAGGGGTGATATCCACCATGCCCTGGCTGGGACTCTGTCACTGCTCCATGGATGCCTGGCATTCTACAATGCCAGGCCGAATAGGGGTGCCAGCCACCAAGCCCTGGCCAGGCCTCTGTCACTGCTCCACCGATGCCAACCAGCCTGCAATCCCCTGCCAAGTAGGATTTCCAGCCACTCCAGCCCCAGGACCCACCACCAGGGTTCTGGGGACTATGTTCCAGGCAGGGAGGGCTGTTGTTCCACTTCATTGTGTGCAAATGCTCCACCGATGCCTGGCAGCCTGCAATGCCTGGCGAGAAGGGGTGTCAGCCACCAAGCCCTGGCTGGGCCTCTGCCACTGCTCCACCGATGCTAGCCAGCCTGCAATGCCCAGCCAAGTAGGGGTGCCATGCAGTGGACTCCTCAGTGGTGCTGGAGGAGAGGGAAGGACTGTGCTGGCAATGGCACTTTTGAATTGCCTTCCCCCCCTTTTTCTCCATGCCAGAGTCCCACCATGCCACCTTCTGCCAGTGCACATTTTCAGTGTGGGCGATGAGCCTTGATGTCATCCCCTGGTTGCCTCTTTTGATTTTTTCAGCATATTTAAAGAACATAAAAAGACAGGAAAATAAGAAGTGTCATATTGTGTCAGACCAATGGTCTGTCAAGCCCTGCCTGCATTCTGTGGGTGGGTGGCCATTTTTTCTCTGCAGGGGACTTCCTAACAGGTCATAGGGAAATCCATTGCCTGTTGTTCCAGCCTCCGTTCCTTACCTTGCAGATGGTGAATCCGCCTTTACCCTTATCATACCACTGCCAGACATCGGACCTCATGCGACCTCTTTCTGGCAGTGGTGACCTCGACCTGGATGGTGTCCTGCACCTGGCACCAGCAGCGGGAGTGGCATCATCACCCTCTCTGAAACAGGAACACACAAACAACACCTAAATAATATCATGCATTTATGATTATGCCTCTAGTCCTTCCTCTTTGGGGTGCTAGGGATGGCAAATGGAGAGACCCTTGCTGGCACGTGCAAATCCTACCCTTCTTGGGGTGCTAGGGATGGCAAATGGAGAGACCCTTGCTGGCACATGCAAATCCTGCCCTTCTTGGGGTGCTAGGGATAGCAATGGGAGACCCTGGCTGGCACGTGCAAATCCTGCCCTTCTTGGGCTGCTAGTGCTGGAGACAGTTGCTGGCACGTGCAAATCCTGCCCTTCCTGGGGTGCTAGGGAAGGCTGGCACGTGTTTGGGTGGGTGCTTCCTTTGGTTCATGCCTGACTGCTGGAAGAGCCCCCCCATACCCACTCTTTCTGTGGCAGACATCTGCTGCCACCTGCTGATGCCCACTGTTTGTGCCTGACTGCCCACCACCCACCCACCTGCATGCCAGTGAGTTCTCTCTAAAGGATAGTATTCTATTCTTCTTGTCCTCAAAGTAAAAATAAAGTTTACAAACCTGGCAGCACCTCCTGTGCCCTCTTGCTCCTCTGACGAGGAGTTGACCTCCACCACCTCAAGCTCAGATGATCCAGCTGCAGCCTCTTCCTCCTCCACCTTGACCTTCCTAAGCCTCTTCATTTTTTTTCTCCCAACACACAAACAGCCAAACAAAACACCCACCAACTCACAACCAACCAGCCAAACCAAAACAGCCAAACCAACAGTCCAACACAGCCAAACCACACCAAACAAAAAAGCACAGTCAGCCAGCCACAACACAAATTCTCTCTCTCCACACAAGCTCCGCATGCACTAGAATTTCTGGTTTCCATTTTCCAACGCGATCATGGGATCACGTGAAACCAATACCGATACCGATACCGATTTCTGAATGTTTGGCCAAACCGAACTCCACCGAACGGAACGACCGAATATGAACTCGGGTCCTGGATCGAACGACCAAACCCGAACCCGGTTCCTGGACCGAACAACCGAACAATGGAACTGCATTCTGTCTGCACATCCCTATGAGTTCAGGCCAAACTCCGAACGTCCGAACCACATTCACACATTCCTAGTTCTTGGTGCCACACCACGGTTGTGGAACTCCCTCCCAGTGGAGGTTCATCTCTCTCCAGATATCCCCTCCTTCCATAGACAATGGGCATTTTTACACACACCTTAACCCCCCCCCCCAATTACACACACCTTAAACACAACCCTTACCACCCCCCATAAAAATAAAAACCAACCATCACCCACCTCCCTTGCCAAAGGTCTGGCAGAACAGCCAGATATTGCATTGATGGTGAAAAGAGGAGTGGTCTGGGGCCACCTGAGCTTCTGCCAGGAGGGAGTTCCACAGCCTTGGTGTGGCCACTGAGAATGCCCTTTCCATAGTGGCCTTCGGATACCCAGGGGAATTTGAAAAGGGTGCTCCTGGTTGAGTTCAGGGGCCAAATCAGAGGACAGGGAGTGAGGTGATCCCGCAGATATATGGGGCCCAAGCCTTACTGAGCTTTGTAGGTAAGAATCAGCACCTTGAATCAGGTCCATAAGACCATAGGCAACCAGTGCAGATAACAGAGCACCGGTGTAATATGCTCTCGGGGGCCTGTTCCCATAAGGAGATGGGCCACCACAATCTGCACCAGTTGCAGTCTCTGAACCATTGCCATGGGCAGTCCCACGTAGAGCATGTTACAATATTCCAGTCTTGAGGTGATGAAAGCATGAATGATAGTGGCTAGGTTGGAATCTGAGACATACAGCCGAAGCCATTGCACCAGATGTAATTGGTGGAATGCACTCCTGCCACAGCTCCAACCTGGGCATCTAGATGAAGCTGTGTATCAAGAAGCACTCCCAGACACTGAACCTGGGGAACCAGCATGGGGCAAACCCCATCAATGATGGGGACACCACACACACTGCCTTCCTCAGTAGCATCACCTCCATCTTTCTGGGATTCAACTTCAGTCAGCTCACCCTCGTCTAGTCCCTGACAACTGCCAGATATCAAGCAAGCACCGAGGCTGTGGGGTCTGGGTCGGATGAAAAAGAGAGAGAGAGTTGAGTGTCATGAGAATATTGATGACAATGAACTCCAGAGATCCTCAAGACCTCGCCCAGTGGCTGTATATACATGTTGAACAGGAGAGTGGGCAGAATGGAACCCTTTGGGACTCCACATGAGAGGTCCCAGGGATATGAAAAATGGTACCCGAGCACCACTTGCTGAGTTCTTCTGGCCAGGAATGAGTGGAACCATTTGAGAACAGTCCCGCCCACCCTGGCATGGTCCTGCAGGTGAGTCACCAACATCTCATACTCAATGGTATCAAAAGCAGCCGACAGACCTAATAGAAAGAGCAGGGTTGAGCGACCCTGATCTAATTCACAGTGCAGGTCATTGACCTAAGCCACAAGCAAAGTCTCAGTGCCATACCCTGGATGAAAGCCAGACTGCAAGGGATCTAGAAAACTGAGTGGACCACTGCTGAGCCACTACCTGTTCAATAACCTTCCCTAAAAAGGGAAGGTTTAGAGGCAGGCCAATAACTGGTGAGGGAGTCAACGTCCAGACTGAGATGGTTTTTTGAGCAGGGGCCACACCACCACCTCTTTAAGACAGCTCAGCATCCTGCCCTCCTGAAGGTAGTCATTGACCACCCCTACTAGCAATGACCCCAGTTTCTCCTAGCTGGCCTTAACCAGCCAGGACGAATACAGGACCAGTTCAAAAGTGGTGGTTCTGACCATCCCAAGAACATCCTCTGCATCAGCGGGCGAGACCCACTGAAACTGATCCCACAAAGTCGGGCAAGGTGGGACTTCCATAGCCTCTGGTTCTCCTATTTTAATAATTGCAGCATTGAAGTTGTGGTGAATGTGAGCAATTTTTATCAGTGAAGTAATCAACAAACATGTCATAGCGGGCACTGGAAGGTTCCAGGAGGATGGAGGCTGGAATGACCAGCCTCCTCACCACCCAGAAAAGCTCAGCTGGATGAGACTTCACTGATGTTGGACGAGACTTCGCTCTATGTTGCAGACTTTTGGCTTCAGCACGAAAATGGTGCCACGGTCGCTCTAACTGCCGCCCTTCTTGCTTCAGCTATCGCAGATTCTCAGCCAAGGAAACCTGTGGTGCCAATGCCTAAGGAGCAGACGCCTAGGAGCCGTCCAGTCGATGGCCTCAGTCAGCAAGATGTTTCAAATAGCAATGAGGTCATTGAGCATCCAGTCATCAAAATCAGAGGGTAGTTCCCGCAGAGCATTCTGGAATCTTTCAGGTTCCATCAGTCTCTGAGGGCGAATCAACAGAACTGGTTCCACACTCCTCCAGGGGTAGATGTGTGCCGGGGAGACAGGTCCATAGGAGGTAATGATTAGTCCATGACAAGAGCACCATTGACACCTCCCTCAGCAATGGATCACCCACTTCAAGGCCAGTGCAGAAAATCAGGTCCAGGGTATGTCCCCCATCATGTGTTGGACCAATGACTACTTGAGACAAGTCCATGGTTGCCATGGAGGTCATGAACTCACACTCCGCTCCTCCAAGACTGTCATCAGTGTGAATATTGAATTCCCCCAAGACTAACATCTTCGGGGACTGCAATACTACCTCCGACACCAACTCTGCCAAAGCGTGCAGGGATGCTGACATACAGGTAGGTTCATGGTATACTAGCAGCACTCCTAATTTGTCTCCCACCAAATCAATCACAAGACGTTGGTATATTGGGATGGACAACTTTAAAATCGGGACCGGAAGTTGAAAACTTGTTACGAGAAGTTGACATTCTGAGACTGGAAGTCGACATTTTGGGAAACTGGGTACCCGAATTGGGTTGAAATTGGGTGTCAATAGTACCTGATGTTGTTGGGTCAAATTGGGTACCAGAAATGTATCCCCATTTTTGCAAGTACTCATTGAACCATTTCAGCTCTAGCCAGAGCACATCACATGGAGCTCATGTGTTAACTAGAAATAACAATTTATGCATAACCTAGGGGCTCACAGAGCCTACGATTCTGGAAGAGTTGCCTCCCCACCCCCAATATTTAATTGGAAATCAAACATGAATTCCAGAGACATATTTTTTTTTCTTTTCTTCCTAATGGGTGTGTCTGTGTGTCCCTTTTGCACAGAGTTTCAACTTCCCTCGATCTGGCACGGAGACAACTGTAAAAAACAACAACAAACAACTCCCCCCTACAATTCCCATGATTTAAAGGAGTGGAGTGTTGAGTCTAGCATTCTTTTATTGCTGTCCTTGCTAGACTTCCTTCAGTAAATATAAGCCAATGAATACATTTATGTTGATGGCACTCTGAGATCTATCAAAGAAACTTTGTTTGCATGCTTGTTTGGGGTTTTTGTTGTGTTTTTTTAACCTGACCTCCATACTAACACATTATTAATTCAATTCGCTACCAGAACCTATTGAAAAAAATATTTCCTACTTTGAAACAGAGAGAAGGCAATCAAAATTTATCTCCAGATCAGATACACAGATCATGGGGAACACAATGAATAAATCATGAGAATTTTCCACAGTATGTTCCTGCTGGCCCAGCGGACAGTATTTGCAATGTGATTACTGTAATCACAATTCAGTTAATATTGCCTATGATAAAAAAAAAAAAAAAAAGCTGTAAAAGTCCCTGAGCCGTTCCCTCCATCCCCTCCTCTCCTTCACTATGAGAAAGAGCATTTAAAGTAATAACTGATCCAGTTACTGCACACACCTCTTGCGGTGTGATGTGTCTCGAAAGATAAATCTTGCAAAGATGAATTTCTTGGTTTTTGGCTAAAACACACACACGACTTTCGCATGAAACTTAGCGAGGGAGTTTTAATTAATTTGTTTTTTTATAGACAAGCTAATTGTCTATTGTTTTAGCTCAGGGCTATTTTCCTTTTTTTGTTAAAAAAAAATTATAATAATCAAATACTTATTTGGAAAGAAACACCACAGCTCATTGTCTCCAAGAACACTGGATTCTCGTTGACAACCGCCATTAAAAAGATTTAATCCCCAAGACTTATTTGAAGCTAGCCTAGGAAGGTTTTTATACTCAATCTGCACATCAATATTAATTTTTTAAACACAGATGGAGGTTTTATTGGTACTCAAGGAAGACAGTACAAAAAGAAGATTACTGGAATTTTCAAGATGCAAGCAGGGTGTACAGAAGGTAGGGTCTCTTGCTGACTTGCTGAGGCAAGAATGAGATTAGAAAAGGCAAAATTAGAATGCGAAACTATAACCGAATAGTGCAATAAAAAGCTGTAGGGAGGCACTTGTGGCCAATTTACCTGCTACCTATGTATAAATTACACTGAGCATCCACTCAGAAGGATATTATGGAGGCACCCAACTGAGTTGCTATAGTTAAAGGTCTGCCAGTCTTTGCGTTACAAACCTCCTTTTGGGGGGTGAGGGGATTTATAACATGGCTGCTAAAATTGGCTTTGCATAAAGCTGCCCAAGTTGCCAGATGCTTAAAGCTTGTCTTTTGCAGATATCATTTAAGGAGCCTGATCCAGTTGCCACTGAAATCAAGAGGAGATTTGCTAATAGGCTTCCATTTCCCTCTGGGGAGAAACTCAAAAGGGGTAGACGCGCACTGGGGACAGGATAGGGCATGAGTGTCACACACCCTTTGAGGTATAACCCATCCCCTTACCGAACGTTGTGATGTCATGACATTCTGCAGAGGGCAGGGCCATGCCGGAAAGAGGTGGTTGCAACTACACCCTCTTTCATTCTCCTCCCAGATCCCATAGAGCAGGAATTTCTGGTAGGGATGTGCCCCATTGGTTCCTACTGCCAAGCCACCACAAGTAGGGGCATAGCTAGACTGGAGTGGGCCCTGGTGAAGAAGGCGGAATGGGTCCTCTTTTCCTTATGCCATTCCCATCCCTGCCCACACAAGATTTACACAAATTCCGGATGCATTTTGGGCCCCTCCAGATTTGTGGACCCTGGTGCAGCTGACAGCTGCGCCCCTGAGCACAAGAACCAAGCAAACGTCATTTGATTAAATACTGCCTTGAATTGGCCTACTGCTGCCTGTTCCTAGTGTCCTCTGTGGTTTCTCAAAGCAACCCAACTTCGGCTGACTATTTGTCAAGGGCCCGGCTCTTGGTTTTTTTGCCTCTTGAGTATCCTCTGCTGAACCACTTCAACGAACATGAATTGAAAAGTAAAGATTTGTGTTCAAAGGCTTTTATGTGGCATTGTTTTTAATCAAATCAGTTGATAAAGACTGTTTTTGAGCGTGTTCTGTGGTGGGAGTCAGAGTGGAGGTGAAATCTGAGACTCTACAATGAAATGACAACCTCTGTCATTTGAGGTGGCTTCTCTCAGGAGGGTCTTTTAATTAACATTGTCCTTAAAAGCCAATTGCTTTTAAGGATTTAATTAATATGGAGTTGTGACGTTTCCAGGTTTTAGCAGAACATGTTTCATGGGCAAAGGCTTTCATTGCACTTTGTTCTGTCTTTTGCACTTTCTCTGGCATGACAGCAACAATCGTGGTTTCCTTTTTAACAAATGCAGACTCTAGCAGCTGAGGTTTCTGTTGCCCAGTTTGAATACTTGTCCTTGGAGGAAAGAGCAGCAATTACTCGCATCTGATCTGTTTCCTTTCAACTTGTTTTTTGCTTTCTAGCAACAGACCATTGGAGACTTATACCACGCAAAGGCTCAGTTTCCTTCTGTCCTCTTTGCTCCCCTCAAAATCTTTTTATTTATTTATTTATTTATTTATTTAAAACTTATATCCCACCCCTCCTGCCCAAAAGCAGCTCAGGGTGGCGAACAACACACACACACAAAATAAAAAAATAAAATTCAACAATAAAACGTTCTAAAATAAATCTACAAATTTTAAAACAAATCATAAAAACTCACCCTCCCTCCCAAACCCCCCTTTCCCTCCCCCCCCTCGCCAAAGGCCTGATGGAACAGCCAGGTCTTACACAAATGTCGAAACAACAGGAGGGTGGGGTCCAACCGAGCCTCCTCCGGGAGTGAATTCCACAGCACAGGGGAAGCCACCGAAAAAGATCTCACATCAGTGGCCACTCGTCTTGCCCGGGGAACCTCCAAAAAGGCCCCCAAGGACAATCTCAGGGATCGCACGGGCACATGAGGAGTGAGGAGTGAGGCGGTCCCGCAGATAAGCAGGGCAGGTCGTGAAGGGCTTTGAAGGTCAAAACCAGCACCTTGACCCTAGCCCGGTGCTTTATAGGCAGCCAGTGCAGAGCTCGGAGCACAGGTGTCATGTGCTCCCTGCAGCTCGCCTTAGTAAGAAGATGGGCCGCAGCATTCTGCACCAGCTGCAGCCTCCGGACCAGCTTCTCGGGCAGCCCCACGTAGAGCGCGTTGCAGTAATCCAGCCTCGAGGTGATGAAGGCATGGATGACATCTGTTCCAGTGTGACAGTTCCCATTTTATTTGTTTCTCACCCCTCCCCCCACAAATGTATTTCAGGGTCTGCTGTTGCTGCAGGGACTTGGAGAGAAGGGTGGGAGGAGGATAGTGTGGCCACTCCCTGTGTATGGTGCATTGCCTCCTGTGGTTTGTGCTAAACCACAACTGGTATTTCAGGGGCTGCTGTTGCTACAGGCGAATGCACTGTCCAGGAGCCAGTCATACAGCAGTTTTTAAAGTGCGGGGCTGGGTGTGACATGTTTAGGCTGTGACCTCCGGCATAGGACAACTAACTTCCCCTGAAAATTTCCTTCCTTTTTATGTTATAGATTTTGTGATTTGTTTTGATTTTAAGATTGTGGGAGGAAATGTGGAGAGAGATCCTTTTTAAATGGGTCACAGCTGGTGGGGGGGGCGGGGGCGGCGTTCTGTGGGTGCTCCATTGTGAGGCTGGTGGAGGAGGAGGCGGGTGCACACAGGCACACACAGGTCCCCCCATGCAACTGCGTGCATGGAGCAACCTGCATTGTTGCTGGACGGGATGTGTGGGGACGCATAGGTTGCAGGATACGTGGGTTGCAGGAGTGCGTACCCCCACATTTACATGGGATTCTCCCCTGCATGGATGATGGGTGTCCATGCAGGGGAGCATCTCATGTAAAAAGAGCCAGAGAGAGAGCAGGGTGGGGAGTGCTTTGGGGGTGGTGTGGTGGGGTACCGTGACCCCCATCCCCCCCATTCGTGGCGAGGTACAGGAATAGTGGAAAGGGGGGAGTTTATGCACATGCCCCATGAGGGGCACATGCCCCATGAGGGGGGATTGGATACAGGCATGGGGGAATGATGGAATTTTTGTCATGACCTCCTCTGAGAGGGTGGGGTACGGACACAGGGTGTGCAGTACTGTAGATTTTCTTCTTGCAATTTTAAAGCATTTTGTGTTCAGTGGGTGGGTGATTTGTGCATTTTAGACTGTATTTTTACTTTCTGTAAGCTGCCCTGAGTTCTTTGTGGAAAAGGGCAGGATATAGATCTAAAATGATAATAATTTTGGCCAACACTCCAGAGACTCAATGGCCCTTTTTACATGGGCGGCACCCACGCATAAATACCCAGAAATCTGGGTGCTGCTTGTGTAAACTGTGCGGCACACTCCCGTGCACATGCATGCATGCCCACCTCCACCCATCCCCCATGCATGGAGCAACCGGTGAAAATGGCGGTTGCTCCGTGCATGTTGATGGGTGGAGGTGGGTGTAGATGGGTGTGTGCCCACCTACATCCCCTCCCCACCGCACATGGACTACGGTGCACACCAACACCCACCCCTCCAAGCCACAGCCCGGGTAAAAAGGGCCAATATATATCTGCGGTGCATACGCTACCCAGCAATTTTTCCTGCTTCCAGTTGGGTCTGATGAATAAGGTATGCATTTCAGTTCCTGCTTCATTTCCTGAAAGGAATATCTGTTTCTGTTATTTTGGTTATTGTAGTATTTCTGTTATTTCAGTCACTAATTTAGTTTCTGCACTATTGTGCCCACCCCCAATTATGGACCTACCCATGTAAGTTTGTCTAAGCCCAAGCCTGTGACCCTCTTCCAGAGGGCAATGCAAGACTTTTTTGTTTGGCCAGGCACTTGGCAAACAGGGGTAGGGTTTGGGGAGTTGTAGGTAAGGGGATTTTATTCATTTTGACTTGGTTTTATTTAGGTATTCTAGTATTTTAAAGATTAGGGGATTTTATTTGGTTTTAGTCTGTATTTTTGAACATGATTTGGTGTATTGTAATCTGCCCTCATCCTCAGCCTTAGCGTGATTTTAGACATTATGGACCTCCCTTTTACCACAGTCAATCCTCTGTGGCAGAGGAGGACCCGTAACATCTAAAGGGGTTCCTGCCAGAGGTTCACCCCAGTGAACTTTTGGCAGGAATCCGAGTAACCACCATTCTGGAGGGGAGGCCAGCCTCACCTCTGGAATGGTGGTTAGCTGGACCATGGACTGGAAATGGCAGAGAGTAATGTCTGTTACCTCCATCAAGTCTGGAGCGTGGTCCCGGCCACGATCCAGGATCAGGCGCAGCGGCTGGATTGGCCGCTGCGCCCACCCATCTCCAGGAGGGCGGGCAGCTGGAGAAGCATGGGGGACCAGGCTGTGTGGCTGCACATCGCACCGCACAACCCCCTCCCCGATCCCCGAGCGGAATCAGGCTGGCACGTCTAAAGGACGGCCGGCCTGATTCCTGTCCTGGATCCGGAATGGATCCCAGGCCGTGGTAACAAGGGAGGCCGGCATGTCTAAAATCACCCTACGTGGGAAGGGCAGGATGAAAGTGTGAAGAAAAACATAAATTAGCACCAAAATAGTGCCAAAACAAAATGACCAAAATACCAAAATGACTGAAGTGACTAAAATAGCTTAGTAAATAGCTATGTGGATACTGTTTTGGTGGTGATGAAGTAATTAGAAGTTTAGTATGGCATCCAAAAATGCAAATAATGTTTGTGAACAAGGAAATGCCTATTACCTTCAAATCGAAGGTAAAGACATCGGTGTTTGTATCTTGAACTAAGGAGGTCAGTGTTGATATTGGATTATAACTGACATATACAGAATCATAAATCTGAAGAAACCTTAATGGTCACCAAGTCCAATACCTAGCTCTAAGGCAGGATAATTAGAGCTAAGCCAACCCCAACAAATATTTACCCAGTCTTCTCTTAAAAACCTCCAGTGAAGGACATACCATCACCTCCCTTAACAACTTAACCCATTGCCCGACTGTCCTTACTGACAGTAAACACATGTCCCTGTTTACAGTTAGGAACAAGGTAAAGCTGTAGCAAAGATTTGAAGCAAACTTTAACTCTGAGAAATTCACCATAACCAAACTGGAATTTAGGCGCTGATTTTGGTACAACCCCCCCCCCCCCAATTCGATTCATCAATAAAGCCACACGTATGTTTCGACTGATTCAATGAGCAGTTTTATTTCTTCAGTTGCTGCACTTACAATGCATAAGACGATGGTTTTGACACAGGAATTTTGATTGGATCTCAAGGCAGAGCTGCATGGAGAAAAACAGTCACAGAAAGGTCACCAAAACAATAGTCTAGAGAGAGCAGGATTGCCATGTTGGTCCCCAAGTAGGAGAGGAGAGGAAGATAAGGTGGTCCAGACGGTATCTTTCATTGGATCAAATACTCCTTGTGAGAGTATCACAGGATAATTTCAGACGTTACAATACCATGATCAACCACACTGAACCTCCTGTGGTGGCTGTAGTAGCATAACGTCTGTCAGCACCAAAAGAGATTTCCACCAGATGTTCACCCCAGTGAACCCCCGGCGGAAATCTCTTTGAGCATGGTCCGAAAGCGTGGTTAGATTGGCCATGATCCTGGATCGGCAGAAAGTAACGTCTGTTACCTTCCGCCAATCCCAGATCATGGCCCCGACCACAGGACAGGATTGGGTGCAGCGTCCGAATTGGCCGCTGTGCCTGCCTGTCTCTCAGAGAGCGGGAGGCCGGGGGAGTGCAGGGGGTGGGGCTGTGCGGCCACACGTAGTGCTGCGCAGTCCCCGATCCCCTGAGGGAATCAGGCCGGCATGTCTAAAGGACAGCCAGACTGATTCCTGACCGGGATCCGAAATGGATCCCGATTGTTGCCAGTAATTTTGAGTTAATAGGTTCAGGCTTTTGAGACCTAGATAATAGTTTGCATATTTACTCACATATTTACTCATATTTACTTATATTTACTCATATATTCATTTATATATTCATTTATTCATTTGAAGTGCTTAAATAATAGAAATAGAGTTATATAGTTTGAAGTGGAGTTATTTTAGCGTGTCAAAGAGCAGAACACAGCCAGGTCATTCTAAGGTTGTTGTAGACGGTGAAAGAAGATTAGGAATATGGAACTATAGGGTGAACAACAGGAAGAGAGCAGAGGCCTCGATGGAAAGAGGTACCGGGAATTAAGTAACATTAAATGGTACAAGTAACAAACCTTTTCATGATGATAAGAAGGTAGGAAGAAAGTAGCTCACCGCAGAATGTAGACATGTTTTAGTAATGTTTAAGTAACTTTCCATGACAAACTTGTTGACGTGTAGAGTTAATGCTTTATGATTGGTTGGAGTTATTAGATTATTATTGGAACACGTAGGTTTCCTGGGTGGATAATGGGAGGAGATCAAAGGTAATAAAAATAGTGGATCAAATGGCAGAGGGCACTTCTTGTACCCTTCTTTTCCCTCTACTTCTATTCTTCTTCTTTGTACTTGGTCCGGATCGATCGACTTCCCTATTCACTTCAGAAGCTGGTCTACTGAATGATAGGTAACTATATTTGGCTTTAAGAGATGCACAGGAATTCTAGTGTTGTGTATAGACCAGAGACAGACAATTTGCCAGAATATTTTCAAGCCTTGTATGCAAAATACTGGCCTATAAGATTGTATGTTTTAGTGGCATGCATATCCATCATTTTCATATTTGTGTATGCAATTGTGGAATTTTCTAGGGGAATTTATTGGATAATTGCTTATAATAAAACAGTTGATTATTCAACAAATATGACTCAGTCAATGTCTCTGAATTAGTGTTACCCAACAGGAGAACCCAGTATTAATAACTAAATGAGTTTCTAAAGACACAAAGATAATTAGAGCTTCCAAAAATAATCAATAATCAGTAATCAATAAGTAATCAATAATCCTGTGGGCAACACGATCCGTGGTGAATTAACGTGTGAAATTACCCACAGAATCACAAAGCTTGAAGCAAGGGTAATCGAGTTCAGCCCCGTGCTTGGTGCAGGATTACAAGGATCATCCAAGGATCATCCAAGACTTACGCTCATCCAGTCTCTTCTTAAAAACCTCCATTGATGGAGAATCTACAACTTCCCTAGGTAGCCCGTTCCTCTGGCGGACTGTCCTTACAGTTCGGAATTTTTGCTGATACTGAGGCCACTTTCATACATTCCGCCCCGCCCCTGCGTGCATATTTGGGCTCTGAGGGGGAATCTGAAGACCGAATATGTGTGGGGATCAGCCGGTATGACATGCCACCCTCCCCCCTGTGCAGCTTTGCCAAGCTCGATTCCCTGCTCTACATCCCGCGCAGCTTTGCTGGCAAAGCAGCTCGGGGGTGGTGGGGCTTTTGTACTGGCTGATCCCTGTGCATATTCGGACTGTGTATTCCCCCCCGCAGCCCAAATATGCACGGGGGAGTCATGTATGAAAGTGGCCTCAGTCTAAATCTCCCTTGCTGCAGCTTGTACCCATTGCCTCTTGTCCTCTCCTCCAGAGCAAGAGAGATAATTGTTCTCCATATGCTTTATGGCAACCTTTCAAATATTTGTAGACTGTTATGAGATAGGGATGGGCGAACAGATCGTGGTTCAGGTTCAGGTTCGGCTGTTTGGTTTGGTGCGGTTCGGCTGTTCGGTTTATTCGGTTCGTTTGCCGCATTTGGGTTCGGCCATTTGGTTCAGTCCTGTTTGGTTCGGTTTGGGCATTCAGAAAAAGGCTCTCTGTGCAAGGAATGATTGCCCCAGACCCATGACAGTGGGTCCTGGGACTAGAAGAGTGGCAGCTCCTAGTTATTGGCCATAGCCCTCCCTATCTGTAACTTGGACTCAAAACCTTGGCGGCAGGTCTTGGGGCTGGAGTAACTGTTTCTTGATGTGGTGGAAAGATGTCGCCTCCATGTGAGAAATTATAGCCCCAGACCCATGATGGTGGGTCCTGGGGCTAGAAGAGTGGCAACTTGTAGATATTGGCCACAGCCCTCCCTGCCTGTAACTTGGCCCCAGAACCCTGACAGTGGGTCCTGGGGCTGGAGTGGCTGTTTCTTGATGCTGTTGAATGATTGCTCTCTGTGGGTGGAATGACGGGCCCCAGAACCTGTGGCACAGACAGCATGGGTGGCATTGGCAGAAGCAGAAGACATTGGATTGCCGCGGCGCGGAACCCATGGTACAGACAGCAGATGCAGCATTAGCCACAGACTTTGGATTTCCCAGCGGCAGCATTGGCAGCTGGTGCAGACATTGTATTGCCCGAGCACAGGACCCGTGGCACGGACAGCAGCAGTAGCAGACATTGGGTTACCCGGGCACAGAACCCGTGGATCAGCAGAGACAACAGCAGCAGGATTTGCCTGTACACAGCACCCATAGAGCCAGGATGGTTGGATTTGCCAGGGAATAGCTCCCATACAGCAGCAGACAGCAGCAGCAGGATTGTGTGGGCACATTTGGATTGGCCATGGCAGAGCACCCATGGACCAGCAGACAGCAGCAGTGGGATTGCCAGACCAGTGGTTGCCAGGGTAGGCAGACAGGCACTGTGTCATGAGAGGCAGGCAGACTGAGGCAGGCTTTGATCTTCGCCACCTGGGCGGATGGGCGGGCATCATGGCATGAGAGGAAGGCAAACAGAGGCAGGCTTTGATCTAGACCACCTGGGCAGATGGGTGGGCTGGCAGGCAGCGCGGCATGAGCAGAAGGCAGGCAGACTGAGGCAAGGTTCAAGCTTTGCAACCTGGGCGGGTGGGCAGACAGCGTGGTATGAGAGGCAGTAGGGAAGGCGGGCTGGGGCAGGCTTTGAGCTAGGCAACCTGGGTGGGCATACAGGCACCTTAGCATGGGAGGCAGGAAGGTGGACTGAGGCATACTTTGTGCTTGGTGGCAAGCTGGGTGGGCAGACAGGCAGTGTGGCATGAGAGGCAGTAGGGCAGGCAGGCTGGGACATTGGCAGCAGGGCACTCAGATAGGCTAGCAAAGACTGTGCAGCGTGAGAGAGCGAGAGCCAGTCAGTGTCACATAGGCGGGCCGAGATCGTGTAGC
>QEPC01013322.1:181001-194973 GCA_003113815.1 Sphenodon punctatus | reverse complement strand
ATCGGGCCTGCCTCTAGCAGCCGGGGTGGGATCCACGACCTCTGGACTGCTGGGGATCACCTCAACAGTGGGGGACATTGGTGGCCCTGGACGAACATCAGAAGCAGCATCAGCACCTACTCCAGCACCACCACCAGCAGAGACAGATGCAGCCTCAAGTCCGGCTGGCCTTCTGGTGCCCTGCGTGGCAGTGGAGGAGGGTACTGCCAGGAGGCGACGCTGAGCTGCTGAAGCCTGTTGCCCTAAAGCAGGCCTGCTGAGTTTGGGGGGTGGTGATGTGCTCTGCCTCTGGCTACTGCTGCTGCCTGCTGCCACTGCCCTGGCACAGCCCCTCCCACCTCTGGCACGTGCCCCATTGCCTCCCCTACAAACAGCAGACCGGCCTCTCCTTCCCTTCTCCATTTCTCCCTCCAAAATAATATTTTTATATATTTATTTTATTTTATTATTTAAATGTTTATCTAATATTATATATATCTATCTACACTAAATCTAACTGCTATTAACTATTCTAAATGCTATGTCCCCTCTTTAGTTTCCCTTGTATATTGTTTTTAATGAATTTGTATTTAAATTAATTTGATATTGTTTTATCATTATGTCATGAAATGCTCCGAACATCATTTGATGGTGTGGGGGGCTATAGTCAAAGACAAAGTTTGTTTTAGTCCTTGTACTGGCCGTCAGTCATGACAAGTAAATCACATATACAAGGTTAACACTTAATAAATTCCAAAACAAAGGGAGATTACACAGTATACATCCCCATAATTCTGGAACTTTAAATCATCAGCATATTGCTCCGATAAAGGCAAATTCTTCTTCCGTAACCTAGATGCATGAAGGGCAAAATAAGCTATAGCTTCAGCGATTTGTGGTTTCTTATCTGCAAGGAGGTGGGTTGATAGAAATATATTATTATTATTATTATTGTTATTATTATTAATATTATTATTATTATTATTATTATTATTATTATTATTGATCGGTTTACTTGTTTTTGTCAGGTACTCATTTCAGATCGAGTTTTAAGAACGTAAAAAATGCCATACTGGATCAGAGCAGTGGTCCATCGAGCCCAGATTCCTCTCTCTGACATTGGCCAATTTGGTCACTTGCGAGAAGTATCCAACAGGTTGTAATTGGGTGAGCCATTCCCTGTTGTTAACTACATGTTCCCAACAGTCAGAGATTACATCTCCTGTAGCTACTTGGCTAATAGCTAATGACCTATCCTCCAAGAGTTTATCCAATCCTTTATAAAACCTAGATATACTGGGTGATTTCAGACGTTACGAGATCACAGTCAACCACACTCAACCCCGCGGCAGGGCCAAAGGGCCCTGAACGTCTGTTCAGCGGGTGCCAGATGTTCACCACAGACAATCCCCAGTAGGGGACGTAGGGTGAAAACAGACATGATGCTAACCACCCTTTAACCACCCTTGGTGGTTATTTATGCATGTTGCAGGACTATATTTGGTGCCCTATGCAGCCCTGCAACATGCATATATGACCCCCAAGGGTGGTAAAAGGGTGGATAATGTCATGTCTGTTTTCACTGAAAATCAACCACCCTTCCGGAGCTCTGGCCCGGACCATCTCCGAAGGTATTTTCAGACGTTACGGGGCCTGTATTGGCCCCGTCATGGAATCACCCTTTGATCCCCCGCCGGGATAAACCAGCACGTCCAACAGATGTGCCAGCTGATCCCGGCGGGGAATCGTGGAGGGGGCGGGGCTGCATGGCACAATGTGCGGCCACACAGCCCCGCCCCCCCACGCTCCCTCGCCGCCCGCCTTCCTGTGAGACAGGCGGGTGCCGCGGCCAATGCCATCGCAGCGCCTGCCTGCAGTGACCACAACTCGGAATCCTGCCGCTGATTCCGGGCCGTGGCAGCGGGACAGATGTGACGATCCCCTTGCTCACGAGGGGGGAATCACATTCACCACGCAATCGAGGATGGTCCGGGCAGGACCTCCGATTGCGTGGTGAATGTGATTTTCCCCCATGATTCACGGGGGTGAGCATCTGGGGGGGAACTTCTCTTCCCTCCATCAGATGTTACGGGATCATGATCACCATGTGGGGATCCACTGTGGTTGAGTGTGATCTTGTAACATCTGAAAATACCCCGCAAGCATAGTCAAAGCAATTCCCACCGGGAAACAACAAAAAGCAACGTCTGAACAGCAACCACCGGCTGGAATCAAGAAAAATGATTCCCAGCCAGGGTCAAAGCACGCAGTGTCGCTGCCAGGCAACGAGCAACAACACAGGCCAGGGAGAGAGATTTAAAGGGCACACAGCAGCAAGGGGACATGGCGGGATGGAGTGAGGTGGAAGGGAGACAAGAGCGGTGGGAGAGAGAGCAAGGGAGGAGGAGGTGGGGCAGGCAGTGGAGGCAGTCGTGCTGCACATGGAGATGGTGGAGGGGCAGCAGCAGCAGCAGCAGCCGGGACAGGCTGCCCTGGAGATGACAACTGGCCCGAGGGACGAGGCACCCTGGAAACGGGTAAAGGGACTGAAAGGGGGGGTGCAAGGGCACAGGGGCACTAAGGGATGTGGGCGGGCCAGCAGGGGGAGGGACAGGGGGAAGGGCCGCGGGGCTGAGGCAACCCAGTGTCAGGGAATAATTTGAACACTATAGACTAACTCCAATTTGATTAGCTCCATTGTCTTAGCCAGAGTAGAGAGCCACTGTAAGATGGCTTACAGAAATGTCTCTCACACGTTGTGCAGCACACAGCAGGCTCCGATCACCAGGGCCGAGGTCTCCACTGTGTAGTCCAGGCAGCCCACGAGGCTCCTCCAGTGTTGCTAGAGGACCCCGAAGACCTTCTTGACCACTGTCCTGATTTCACACAGGCTGGTATTGTACAGCGCCTCCACAGGGTTCCTGGCGACCGGGTACGACTTCATCAGGCACTGGGTGAGTGGGTAGGCTGGGTCCCCCAGGATGCAGGGTGCTGATGAGGGCCTGCCTGGCCATTCCAGACACCCGCTGGGTCCTGAGACGGGCCAAGGAGCGCCTGCGACCGTGATGGGCTCGCCGGACTCTAGCAGTGCTCCAGGCCATGCTCACCTCTCCAGGTGCGCCTGTCCATCCGAAAGTTTGCTCTCCAGGCAGCCTTGTCCCAGTGAGCCAGTGCCCTGGCCCACCATCCCTGTGTCCACTCCGTGACCCATAGCCACCGGGCAAAGGGCAGAGTGAGCTGGGCAGCGCGGCCCATGGTCTCCCTCCGCCACTGGAGCTGGACATCCACCTCATGGAGCACTGCAACCTGCTGCCAGGCACTGATGAGGGCCTGCCTGGCCATTCCGGACATTCGCTGCACCCTGAGCCGGGCCAAGGAGTTCCTGCAACCGTGATGTACTCGCCGGGTTCTAGCAGAGCTCCAGGCAATGTTCCCCTGCCGGTCATGCCACCCTCTGTCACCTCTGCCTCCCCCGCATCCGGCTGGGCCGGCTTCCACTGGGCAACAGGGGCAGAGAGGCAGTGGGCACCCCATCGCGCACACCTGTGGTCCCTGCATGGAACCTGTCGCATGGTCCAGCTGCAGCTGCATTCCTGCTGTCATCACCTCCCACCTATCTGTGTTTCGGCTGCCTGTTGTCCTTGCCTCCCTGAGCTGTGTGCTCGGTGCCAGCAGTTGTGCTGGGTCCACACCCCACGTCTCGCATATTAGCCGGGCAATGTTGCAGCCTGTGGCCTTATCGCTTGGCCTTGGAGCTCCCCTGCTTCCCCTCCCGTCCCTCCAGGTATTGTGGGGCCCCTCTCACCTTACATTTAGTATCTAGCACATGCAGGACTATGGCTGGCAGGGCTTCCCTGGCGCTTGTGGACCCCTCCACCCCCGCCGCTCCCCATAGCTGGACCTTCTGTGAGACAATGGCCCTGTGTGACCTGTGGCATTCCCTGGCTGTGCAATTGCTCCTGAGCTGCCCGGACAGCCTCACCAGTGCCTATGCAAGTCTGAGTTCCAACCTGCGCTACTTTGGCTATGAGACGAGTGCCCGAAATTGCTGGCTGCACGCGGAGACGCTGGACCTGTGTCCCTTTCCCAATGGGTGCATCCCGGAGATGAGGTGCGTGCATGTGGGGTGGTCAGCAGCAGAGAACATGTCTGCCCTCTCTGTTTGCATCCCGCTGCCTACACGGCCTGTCTGGTGGAGGGGGACCCCGCCCTGGTCGTGCCCTTCTTTGGATGTGTTCATGGGGCCCGTGGGTACCAGCGGTCCCATGGGGTGGTCTATCACTGACTGTTGGAGCTGGGTCAATTTCTGTGGCCCCCAGCTGCTGACTATGGCTTGTTGGAGCCCACCGGGGCGGAGCTGGCAGAAGGCTTGTGTGTGGTCCAGTTCCAATGTGCAGGTGGGGCTCGCTGTGCAGGATCCCTTCGAGGCATTCTACCTGATCACCCACCACATAGCAGCACTGGGATACCATCAGGGCATGCTTCAGTGGCCCCACTTCGTGTACCTGGTGGACCACCCAGCCCCGGGCCCCTTCGTGTCCCCCTGCAGCTGGCTGTGAGACCCCCTGTGCCTTCCAGGTCCCGGTTTCTGGCCCTGCTGTGAGATCCTGCCTCCGCCCTGATGCCATGGGTCATTGCCTGCTCCCTCCATGATGTTCTGGCCTTGCTGCAGTGCTGCCTGCGTCCTGGGATTCCGTTGCCCCTTCCTGTGGCTCTGGGCCCCCTCCATGGGCCCCCCATGTCTGCCTCTGCAACTGGTGTTCCCCTCCGTGGCTGCCTTCTCCAGTGGCCTGATCGCTGAGCCACCACCCAGCACCCCGGGGTACTGCAGACCTTCCTTGTCCGCCTGTGATCCCTCCTGTGCCCATGTCCCCCCCTTAGGTGACTCTGTGACCACGGGGTTCTGGGGGCCCCGGACTGCACCTCCCAGCATCCTCCCTGGGCGTGTGTGTATATTTGGACCAGCTGCATGGCTCCCACTCGCCTCCATCCCATCCATGGCACCCTCGCCAGTGCTTGGGGTCCCTGTCTGCCTCCAGGACCATTCCCGGGCCGCTCCGTGTTCTGTGTGGCCTCCCCCTATGCCTGTGCTCTGCCCCTGGAGGGTCCCCCAATTCCAGGACTGCCTGTGTAGCTGTGGGGGTGCCTGTGCAGGCTGCACTGTTTTGGGGGTTCTGGATGCTGTTCCCCGTGTCCTGCCCTGCCCCTGGGCCAGTTCCCCCTCGATCCCTGTCCCCACCCCCTCCCTCCCCCCTATGCCTGTTGTGCCATGTGTGTTGTCTGTGCCGCTGGGTCCCCACTTCCCTTTCTTTCCCGTGTGGGTTTGTATGCACCCGGGCATGTGTTTGTGCTGTGTATTCCACTATGACCTCGTTCTCTCTGTGCCTGCTGTGTGTGCCGCCTCATCGACTCTTCTCCCTCCTCCCCTTCCCTTCCCATTTCCCTTGTATGGGCATTTCCTTTTGGTGCTTTTGGCTTTCTTTGTCCTCAGCCGGCCATGTCTGCCTCCCACCCCTCCCTGGGGCCTTCTGGGTATTTTGACCACGGCTGGGAATTGGCGTCACGTCTGTTGTGCTTCCCCGGGCCATGGTCTGTCGATCCGATTCCCTGCCATGGGATCCGATGCCGCTCCCATCACATCAGTTTGGGGCCTCGCCACCGCTGGGAATCCATTGTGGTGAATCGGGACTGTGTAACGTCTGAAAGGCCACTGCTGGCCTTGACCGCATCCACTGGCAACAAATTTCACAAGTTAACAGTGTACTGAGTGAAGAAATACTTTCTTTTATTTGTCTTAAATCTGCTGCCAATTAGTTTCATGGAGTGTCCCCTAGTTCTAATACTATTTAACAGTATTAAATAACTTTAATTGACAGGTTAAATAACCATTCCCTATTTACTTGACCCACACCACTCATGATTTTACAAACTTCTATCACAGGCTTCAGCAAAACTGTTCTGATTGGTACACTTACACTGTGCCATCTGTGATAGATACTACAGAGGAAAGGAGGTTGGAGAATGGGGCACATGTAAACAAAGGGGCAATGACATGAAGTAACAAAGTATTAGGGTGTGCAGAACTAACCTAATTAATCTTCATTTTAGTTTTCTTTTTCTGTTTAAGAAGCCCATTCGTTTTTGGCTGTTCATTGCAAAACCATCCTTTAACCCCTGCAATCTGGCTTGCGCCCCCTTCACTCCATTGAAACCGCTCTTGGTAAAATCACCAACGATCTTCTTGTGGCTAAATCCAACCGCTTTACCCTATTGTTGTCCTCCTTGATCTCTCTGCTGCCTTCAACACTGTTGACCACTTGCTCCTGCTTAATCGCTTCACTCCCAGAAATTCCGGGACTCTGTTCTTGACTGGTTCTCCTCCTACCTTTCTGACCACTCCTTCAATGTATCTCTTCCTAACTCCTCCCCCTCCTCCTCCCTCTTGGTAGGGGTTGCCCAAGGCTCTGTCCTTGGCCTTCTCCTCTTCTCTATCTACACCCTATCCCTAGGAAAACTCATTGCCTCCCATGGTTTCCAATACCACCTATATGTTGACGACACTCAACTCTATCTTTCCACTCCTTCCCTCTCCCCCTTTGTTCAAGCTCGTCTCATCAACTATCTCTCTGATATCTCCACCTGGATGTCTCAACACCAACTCAAACTGAACATGGCGAAAACTGAACTCCTTATCTTCCCTCCCAATCCTTCCTCTCCCTCATCCCTGTCAATTGCCATTGACGGGGTCTCCATTCTCCCTGTCCCCCAAGCCCATAGCTTGGACTTCATCTTCGACTCGCACCTTAACTTCAAAGCCTACATTGACTCCGTTGACAAATCCTGCTGTTTCTCCCTCCATAACATTGCTATGATCCACCCTTTTCTGTCTGTCTCCTCTGCCAAAACTCTCATTCATGCCCTAGTCATCTCATGCCTCCTCGACTATTGTAACCTCCTCCTTGCTGGCCTTCCCTGCTCTCACCTTTCTTCCCTCATCTCTGTTCAAAACTCGGCTGCCAGGATCATCCACCTAGCCCGCCGCTTTGACCATGTGCAGCCTCTCCTCTCTTCACTGGCTCCCTCTTCCTGAGCGTATTCTGTACAAGCTCCTTGTCTTCACTTACAAAGCCCTTCACAACCTCGCTCCCCCCTACCTCTCTGCCCTGATCTCTTTCCAAACCCCTGTTTGAGCACTCTGCTCCTTTTCTATCCCCTCCCTCACCCTCCCACCCCTCCCCTGCTCCCCCAACTGCCTTCGTCCCTTCTCCCTTGCTGCCCTGCATGCCTGGAACTCCCTCCCTGCCCTCGTCCGCCTTGTCCCCACCCTCCACACCTTCAAGTCCCTCCTCAAAACCCACCTCTTCTGTTCTGCCCTTCCTAACTCCTGCTAATCATCCCCACCCAGGATTACCCCCCCCACCTGTTAACTGCAAACTCCCAATTGACTGTAACCAGGCCAAGAACATGTACCTGAGTTCTCGCATCCTAATGAATGTTGCATCCCTTGTCTCTCCCTCTGTTCCCCCTTCCCGGTCTCCCCTCCCCCTTTCTTTAGATTGCAAGCTGTTGGGCAGGGACCGTGTCTATCTTGTTTTTTGTAAAGCGCCAGGTACATCGCTGGTGCTATATAAATGCTAATGCTAATGCTAATGCTAATGCTAATAATAATAATAATAATAATAATAATAATAATAATAATAATAATAAATAACAACTTTTTAGTTTGGAAACTATTAAAACATGTTTTTTAAATGGCCATCATTCTGCGCAGGCACATCCTTTTACAAAATGGTGGTGGAACCGTTACTGCCATTTTGGAAAAGGGCAATCAGTCTGCACATGCTCAGTGACCATTTTGTGCATGTGCAGACAGGTTGTCCTTTTCCAAAATGCTGGCAACGTCCATAGCCATTTTGTGCAAGTGCCGGGTTTTTTTAATATAAAAAAATGAATGAAAGTAAGCAAATGGCCGTTTGCTTATTCGTTCATTTGGGGGGCTTACATTTCTAAAACAAATCAGGCTATAATTTTTTAGTAACTAAAAAAAATAAAAAATAAAAAATGAATTGCACACTCATATAAAGTACTGACAACTGAAGTCCCAAAATAATGAAGTAACAAAATATTAAATACAGAATCAAAAATTAATGAAGCTATTGAATTCAATGGCCATTTTTACACAGATGCCCTCCCCCGCTCAGTGTTCAGATGTGTGTGTGTGTGTGTGGGGGGGGGTCCATGTATACGGCTGGTGGTGGGTGGGGGGATGGGTGTCCACTCGGTGTTCACCCGTGTGAACACTGAGTGGGATGGGTGGTGGGTTGCTCCCATGCAACACCCACCTCCACCCATCACCTCCACCCATCCCTCCAGAAAACCGGAGCAGGCTCTGTCCATGTAAAAGGACACCCACCTACCGTGCCAAAACACCCATCCCCCCACCCACTTCCGTCCATGTAAAAAAGCCCAATGAAGTGGCAAATAATGTGACAAAATTTGCAAGTGCAATGAATTCAAAATTTGGTCTTCATTTCCAAAAACAAATACTTGAATTTGATCTGGAAATTTAAACCTGCAAATTCATTTTGAAAGAAATAATTCCTGAGCCTCCGAACTTTCACTTTGAAGCATGTGAGGAAATAACTTCCCGAATGATTTTGATGTACTTCATGTGTTTGTAAATATTATCCAGAAAAGAACAGTTGAAACTATAGTATTACTCTGCAAAGACTTCCAGTGGAATTATTGTAGCGTCTATGGTGCAGTCAACTCAATACAAATTCAGTTCATCATAACTAATGTTGTTACTATGAATGCCAAAACCATGAATAATGATTCGAGGCTTCTTATAATCCAGTGCCAACATCTTTAATATAGTAGTTAGTTAGCCAGGAGCTTGTGTATGCTTTCCAGCTCATTGCTGAGTGATTTCAATTATGTCTTTCCATGACTTTGGAACATTTAAAGTTATCTGTTTCAAGGTGGACAATATCACAGTGTTAGAAAACTGGTCTTACAAAGTAATTTACTAGTTAATACATGAAAGCTTTGCAAAGTAACACTGATATGAAGTAACAATGATCTTTTCTTCTCAAGTAGATTTGTGCTGGTCTTACAGATAAGAAAACTCATTAATGGAATGTGAGCAGTTACTGGATAAATTCCCAGTGGCCAATGACTCCTTTCCTCACCAACGAGAATGGAAATTGTGCTTCTGGTATAAATGGACACAGAATCTGACCTTTTGGCTCTGAGAACATGAGCAAATTCATTAACATCTTCAAGATTGTGGCAATAGAAACAAACTATGTTCCATGTTGTTCCCTTTGCTTTGACCAATCTGCAACTGGCTTGCAGATTAGTAAAGGAATTAGCATACCAGCCAATGAATAACAAGAAAGTACAGTGGAAAATGGAGTGCAAGAAATGTGGTTTTGCATACATCAGTATTACCTCTTGGGATTTGAAATGGATGGCAAAGTGTTAAATAGCAAAACAGTAAATGACAAAGCTGAAAGCAGAAAGTTGTAAATTGAGAAGTGAAATGTTGGTTGAGGCATTACTGAGTAGTACTGAGAGGTTCTTGATTCAACTGAAAGCCGAGACGGTACCGAGAACTGGGATTTTGATGAGATTTTCCATTTTGATGAAATCTCATTTCAGCTCTTGATTAGAAAAAAACATTGTGTCCAAGGTACAGGAAGTTATGATGTTGTGCTGAAACTTGGTCCTCAGTTTTCCTCCAAAGTTCCAAGGAAGGGAACTTGGTAAACCTCGACTGAGTGCTGGGAAGAGGGCCAGAGAGCAGGTAAGCATAGGATGAGACTAGCACTAGGCCCCTGCTTCCCCTTCCCTGGCCCGGGAGGGAATAGGCCAGCGGGGACCAGGGAAGGGGGTGGGGGCTTAGTGGGAGGCCTAGAAGTGGGTCAGGGGTGGGGGTGCTTAGAGGGAGTGGTGCCTAGCAGGGGAGGACAGGGGGGGTTACTTACCTTACAGAGGGGTCCCGCATGATCCATGGCCTCTTCCCAGCTTATAAGTGCGGGGGTGCCTCACCCCCCCGTGTTCTTGTTTGGTCCCTGAGGACTTCCAGGGGCACCCTGTTGGAGGTCCCCCAGGTTTCCCAGGGGGCCACATTTGAAAGGGTGTTCTCGGTGGCTGTGCCATGACTCTGGAACTCCCTCCCAGCAGAGGTTCGACTCTCCCGGGACCACTCCATATTTCGTAGTCAATGCAAGACCTGACTATTTTGCCGGCATTCAGTGAGGGGGATGTGGGAGGAAGGGATTAAGCTGGTCTAATTTGAGTTTTAATGTTTTTATTCTTGCATTTTGTATTTTGTTTATTTATGCTGGTTGTACACCGCCCTGATTCGCTGCATAGCAAATAGGGCGGTATAGAGGTATTTGAAAATAAAAAATAAATATGTTTGAAAGTTAAAAACAAAGAAACAAACAAAAATACCCTGAGCATGCTCAGAAAGTGCCTCAATTTTTCCAAGTAAAATGATACTCAAATCAAAATTTTCTGAACAACAAGGTTCCGAAAAATAGGTCCGATACTTGGTGCTCGGTAACGCCTGGACTTAGTAAAGACTGATCATATCATGTGGCCGTCTGTGATTGCGCCCCTGCTCCAACCGCCAAACAGTACCTTATCTTAACTGAGCATGTTTCTTTCTGTAATATTTGGTCTGTGAGTGGGGGTGAGGGGGGAAGGGGACAGCTGAGGGGAGAACATGCACAGGTCATGTTTTGATTGGATGCCAGGAGAAAATAAAAGTCTGTGTTAGGGCATTATTCAGTCTTTCTTTGGTAACCTCCCTGTGTGCTTTGGTGACCCAATCTTGACTGCGCTGTGTACTACTTGTCAGTAAGTGTGTCTGGTTGGCATTTTCCCTGCAGTTTTTTAAACTGTGTGGGTGGGTACTAGGCATAGGGCCAAAGAGGATTGGAATCAATTGCTTGCCTATTTCCTGGTGGTGTGGGTTTGTGTATGCCTATCGGGGCAGAGATAGAACGCTTGACAATGTCATGGGGCAAGCAAATACGGGTTTGGGGTTCTCTGAGTTTTGCTTTATTCTCTTTTCTCCCCTCACCCCATTCTATTACCACTGCCCAAATTACAGGGGGGCATCCCCCTATCTTTTTTTTATAGCTACTGTCTTTAGAAGTCTACAAGGGGGCATAAGTTCGGCCTACCTTTTTCCTTATAATTCGAGTCCTGTTTAATACCCACTCCCCAATTCTTGGGTTTTCTCGGTTTTGCTCCTCCCACCTCCCAGCCTGTGTTACTCACTCCACAATTCCTTGCAGGTTTTTGGTGGGAGGATGGGCTAGTTTCATTGCAGCTGGAGTGCTTTTTTTTGTAGAATCTGGCTGAAATACTACACCAGAAATACTATACCAGAGAGGTACTGCACCAAGGATAATTGAGGTCAATACCCACAGTTTAGGAAACTCTGGTGTAGCACCTTAAAGTTTTGGTTGACCCATCTTAAAAAAAAGAAAAAAAGATAGTAGAACTGAATAAGGTGCAGAAAAGTGCAACAAATATGATCAAGGGTCTGGATTGGCTGCCATATGAGGAGAGGCTTGATAGGTTAAGACTAGAGCTGAAATGTAGTACCTGTGGGTAATGCCCAATTTTTTTACTACCACATCAAGTACTCAATGAGCTACCTAGGTACCAGTTGGGTACCCAGATACCCCACAAAATCAATAACGTTTGGTACTGATTTTTCAGTTTTCTGATTACCAATCAGTAGACGGAGAAAGAAAACTGAAAAATCGGATTAAAAAACCCAAAAAAACCCTGACTGGAAGTTGACATCCCTGGACAGAAAACCAAAAATTAGGTGTCAGAAGTAAAAATAAAATCTGTACCAGAAGTTGATACTGGGACTGGAAGTCAATATTCTGGGACATTGGGTACCCGAACTGAATTGCAATCAGGTACAGATTGCCTCCTAATGTTGATGGCTCAATTCAGGTACCAGAAATTCATAGGGTATTGCTTTTGTGGATACTCATTTCAGCTGTAGTTAGGAAGACTTCTGACCTTGGAGGAGAGATGACTGATAGGGGATATGATACAAATTTACAATCATGAGTAGAGATAAGGAGTTCTCATTTTGCCTCTCAGACAGAACTAGAACTAGGGGACACTCCAGGAAACTAACTGGCAGTAGATTTAAAATAAAGTGGGTTTTTTTTGTTTGTGTTTTTTAATACAATGCACATGGAACTTGTTTCCAAAGACGGTAGTCAAGGGTAGTAGTTGGACTGAAAAAAGGATTGGAAAAGTTTTTGGAAGATAGGTCCATTATGGCTATTAGCCAAGTAGGTTGGGGGGATGCAACCTCTGACGATCGGGAGCAAGGAGTAAACAAAAAGGAATGGAACACTCTGCTTTCACACATTACAAAATGGGCTATTATAATAACTTGAGCTAATACTGGGTATTATCATTCTGTAATTTTTGTAATGTGTGAATGCGCTATTTCCCTTTAATGCTGCGAGACTTTGGGTCATTGTAAAAGGCACATTTGGTAGCTCTTGCAATGATCTGAGATCTCGCAGTATAAACAGGGAATAGTACATTCATACATTACAAATATTGTGGAATTGTAATACCCGGTATTATCTCAAGTTATTATAATAGCCCAATTTGTAATGTGGGAAAGCAGCCAGACATGACCTCTTGATACTTCTCCAAAGTAACCAAGAGTGACCACTGTCAGAGACAGGATGCTGGGCTCGATGGACCATTGGTCTGACCCAGCATGGCACGTCTTATGTTCAGTGCAGTTACTTGCTGTCTGTGTATGAGGGTTGAGGAATCTGACCCATTATTTCCAACAAACAGTTTTAATGGCTCCTAAGAATGAGGCTCATGTTTTCGTAGCACATTGGTAGATTGTTCACTGCTTCCCATTCAAACCTCTGCAGTTAATATACAAAGTTGCTTCTTAGGAGCCAGGGCCTTTTGCAGCTCAACAAAGTTGTGGGGTGTTTTGTTTTTTGGTTTTTTGTTTTTTTTTTAAATTGACAATTAAAAATGATTTTAATTCTAACTCTGGAATGTTCTTTGTATGGGATACAAAAGATTAACCCACGCCTTTGATGCCAGGGCTCTCCGACATCTTTGATGTGAAAACAAGGGCAGCAAAGCTGAGAAAGCCTCACCTGTGTTGGTGAGTAATTACCCAACTTAATCTGAATGGGACTCTGAAATGCACACAGCAGAATTAGCATATCAAAGGGGCTCAGAACAGGAAGTTGTTCTGTGCTGTTTGACTAGAAGTTAACTATGTCAGCAGGCAGCCTGCATTTAATACCAATGTTTTGTATTCTAGAGTGGGTAGTTGCCATGATGGTCCCAAACTCCCTTCCTAGGGTCTTGACAGGGACAGCAGCCACCGAGCTTCTGCCCCGTCTCACCCCCAGCAGGCCGTCACCAGCTCAACAGATGCGCGGGTGGAGAAGTGGCAGGGCAGGCTGTACCAGCTGTGGGACAGCCCCGCTGGCGGTGCTCAGCAACATCCAGGAGCATTGCCAGCGGAGTGAGCATCCCAACCTTGGGGAAGGGCTGCTTGGACGACGCAAACCCCCACTCAAGCAAGCCAAATGGACCCTTCTGAGCATGCTCAGATCTTTCCAAGGCAGCACTCAACTCTATCTCTCTCTCCCCCTGTTCAAGCTCGTCTCATCAACTGTCTTTCTGATATCTCTACCTGCATGTCTCAACATCAACTCAAACTCAACATGGCTAAAACTGAACTCCTTATCTTCCCCCCTCATCCTTCCTCTCCTTCCTCACTGTCAATTAGGGGTGGGACCCCGGGCCCATTACCGGCTACCGGATTTACCGGTTACCGGTTCCACGAAAACCGGATTCCCGGATTAAATCCGGTATACCGGTACCGGATTTATTCCATTGGTTTCAATGGGGCGCTGTGTCCCCATTGAAACCAATGGAATAAATTCCTCCCCCT
>QEPC01013322.1:154198-179933 GCA_003113815.1 Sphenodon punctatus | reverse complement strand
TCTTGTTCATGCTCTGGTCATCTCTCGCCTCGATTACTGTAACCTCCTTCTCACTGGCCTTCCCCAGTCTCACCTTTCTCCCCTCATCTCTGTCCAAAACTCTGCTGCCAGGGTCATCTACCTTGCCAGTCGCTTCGACCATGTGCAGCCCCTTCTCTCTCCGCTTCACTGGCTTCCCCTTCCTGAACGAATCCTACACAAGCTCCTAGTCTTCACCTATAAAGCTCTTCACAACCTCGCTCCCCCCACCTCTCTGCACTTATCGCCCTCCATACTTCAGCCCGTGCACTTCGCTCCTCCTTCTCTCACCCTTCCACACCTTCACTGCTTCCCTAAGCGCCTTTGTCCCTTCTCACTTGCTGCCCCCCATGACTGGAACTCCCTCCCTATCCACATCCGCCTTGCAATGGACTGGAACTCCCTCCCTTCATACCTTCAAATCTCTCCTTAAAACTCATCTCTTTCGCTCTGCTCTGTCTGACCCTTTATCCTGCTGAGCCACTATTTCCTATACCTATGGTCTGTTTACCCTTATCCTTGCAACATGGACCTGCCTGCTGTCATTCTCATCATAACCAAGCCAAGTACATGCACTTGAGACCTCACATCTTCATGAATGTTAGACCCCTTGTCTCTCCCTCTGTTCCCCTTCCTATGTCTCTCCCCCAGCTCCTGTCTCTCAGATTGTAAGCCCTAGGGGAGGGACTGTGTCTATTTATTATTTTGTAAAGTGCCAGGTACAGTGCTGGTGCTATATAAATGTTTGTTAATAATAATAATAATAATAACACTGGCAGCATCAGCACTCTGCAGGTGCCATCCTGGAAAAGACTGAGCATGCCCAGAAGGGGCCATTTGACCTTTCTGAGCATGCCCAGCTTTTTCTTTTCTTTTTTTAAAACTTACCCAGTCCAGAGGAACCCACGTGTCCCTGGAGTCCTTCTGGAGGGTGAGTATTCTACCCACTCAGTCCCTGCTAGGCCCCCAGCCCCCTCTTCTTTGGCCCATTCTCTCATCCCCTGGCTCCCTTCAGCCTTGGGCCCCCTCACCTCAGAAACTACTCATGAGTATTCACCAAGGGTCTTTGGACCAACCCGAGCACTTGGGGCCAGTCCTTGGAAGTCAGGCAAATACTCGTGAGTAGTTGTTTTACTACCCAATTCAGCCCTATCCAGCACCTTTATCTACTACATCAAACTGGCTTTCCAGGCTGAGAGATCATGACTTGCCCAAGGTCACCCACTGAGTTCATGGCAAGGGCAGGATTCAAACGCTGGCTTCCCAGGTTCAAGACCAGCACCTTGTCCACTACACTGCACTGGCTCTCATAAAAGCACTTTAAAGAATCAGGCCACTTAGGTTAGTTGTTTAAATATTATTATTTTTTAAATTATTTTTATTTATTTATTTATTTATTTATATGTCACCTTTCCCTGAGGCTCAGGGCAGCTTACAGTATATAAAAATACTTTAATAAAAACCCTAAAACCCCCACAGCGACCTCCCCCCACAAAACCTACCCAAAGCCACCTACCTACCCAACACGCCCTCACACCTCTACCATGAAACTCTCACCAAACCCCACCTCAAGCCCCTCTCCAAATGAACAGGACAAGATTGAGCTAAGAACATAAGAAGTGCCGTACTGGCTCAATATGTTCCATCAAGCCCAGCAACCTCTCTCCGACAGTGGCCAATGTCGGTTGTTTGAAGTACCCAACAGGTCACTACGGGGCAATCCATTCCCTGCTGTTTTATCCCAGCTCCCGACAGAGTTTACATTCCCCCAAAATCTACCTGGCTAATAGCTGCTAAAGGACCTATCCTCCAGATCCTCCTTGTCCAATCCTTTCTTAAACCCAGTTATACTACTAGCTTTGACCACGTCCTCTGGCAACAAATTCCACAACTTAATTGTGCATTATGTTAAAAAATACTTTCTTTTATTTGTTTTAAGTCTCCTACCTGTTAGTTTCATGGCATGTCCCCTAGTCCTAGTACTATCTGAGAGGGTAAATAACCATTCTCTAACATGTTCCGCACCACTTATGATTTTATAAACGTCTGTCATATCCCCTCTCAGACATCTCTTCTCCAAGCTGAAGAGCTCCAACCAATCCAGCCTCTCTTTATAGGCCGTTCCATGCCCCTTATCTTTTTTGTTGCCCTTCTCTGTAACTATTTTATTTCAACAATATCTTTTTTGAGATGGGGCAAACAGAACCGCACACAATATACAAGGTGTGGTCACACCATAAACTTATATAATGGCATTATGAAATTTTCAGTTTTATTCTCTATCCGTTTATGAATAATTCCTAACATCCTGTTTGCTTTTTTGATGGTCGCCTCACACTGAACTGAGGAGTTCAATGTATTGTCCACAATGACTCAAAGGTTGTTTTCCTGAGTGGTAACTCCTAATTTAGAACCCAGTATTGTGTACATAAAATTGGGATTGTTTTTCCCTATATGCATCACTTTGCACTTATTCACATTTAATGTGATCTGCCATTTAGATGCCTAGCCACCGAGTCTTGTAAGATCCCCCTGCAATTCTTCACAGTCCACTTCTGTTTTAAATACCTTGAATAACTTGTATCAATTTAATCACCTTACTCCCCTATCCTGATCATTAATGAATACATTAAACAATACTGGTCCCAGTACAGATCCCTGGGGCACTTCATTATTTACTAGGGATGTGCGAACGTGGTTCGGCTGTTCAGTGTTAGGTCCAAATTGGGCCCATTTGGACAGCCGAACTGAACGCGGAAGCGGCCAAACAGTTGGCGGCGTTTGGCAGCATTCACATAAGTTCAGGCAGGAAAAATGTGACTGGAAGGCCCAGGGAGCGGGGGGCGCTAAGAAGCAGACTTCTTGGTGCCAGGGGTGGAGAGGCTTGGAGTAGCAGCCAGCCTGCCCAATAACCATTCCTCTTTTCCTCTGCCCACTAGTTTTGGAGTCTGCGATTGGCATAGGGCTAGGCTACATGGAGCCAATGGGGCTTGTGGTAAGGTGGGCACAGCAAGTAACAAAAGTCATTGCCCTCCCCGCTTCCAGCTCCTTCTAAGCTAGCCACTGATCCTGTCAGCAGGCGTTTTCAGAAGTCTCCCTCTCCCAGCAGTTTGTGTACCTCCCAATGCATTGCCATCCTCCTCCTATTTCACCCATTCCCACACATTAACCTCCATAGTTTTATTTATTTAAATTAGATTAGATAGATTTAGGTGTTATTTATTTTTTACCCCTCCCTGTGTTCTTTCTCCCTCCCCTCCTCCCACTATATATTCCATCCGTGATTCCCTTCCCCTGTTTTTGGATTTATTTAGAGTAGGATTAGATTGATTTAGGTTTCATTTCAGTTTTGTATCCCTCCCTGCCTTGTTTGTTGTGAGCTGTCTGTGTCCCGCCCCCATCCCTGTGTATATAGATAGATATTAGATATTAGATAGTTACTATAGATAGATATATAGCTGTAGGAGTTACCTTAGTTATAGAGATAGATAGAGACAGTGTGTTGTGATTCAGTTTTAATATTTTATAGTGTGTTTGTAGGACTAGGCCTTTGTAGATATTAGGGGTGGGAATATCGGTATCAAATAAATCTGATACACCCGATAATCAGGTATATCAGATTAATCCGATAATCCGATAATCACCAGTATCGGCATACCGGATTTTTAACATTGGCCGCTTTACCGGTTTTTTTACATTGCAGCCATTGAAGTGAATGGCCGCAATGTAAAAAAAACAGGTAAAGCAGCCAACGTTAAAAATCTGGTATGTCGATACTGATACTGGGGAGATCCAATACCAGTAAATCCGGTATCCAGTATTCTCCCTGGTGTCACATCCCTAGTAGATATAATATTCCATTTAGTTCCATAGACTTTAAAATAGTTAATAGCAGTTACTAGAGTTAGTGTAGTTATCTATAATATTAGATTAAAAATTTGAATAAATTATATCTATATTTATATCTATATTAAAAATTTGAATAAATTCTATCTATCTATCTATCTATCTATCTATCTATCTATCTATCTATCTATCTATCTAATTTACTCAAATTTTTATATATATATAAAACATTTCAAAGTGCATTGTTTGGGTTTGGTTGGAAGACATGGAGAAAGGAAGCAGGAGAGGGTGGTCTGCTGCCCGTAAGGTGGCAGAGGGGCATGTAGCAGAGGTGGTAGGGTCTGTGGCAGTGGAGTGGCAGCAGGCAGCAGCCAGAGCCCATCACCACACCCCAAACTTCAAAGGCTTGATTTTGGGCTACAGGCTTCCGGGGCTCCCAGCAGTGGCACTAGCCGCCGGGGGGTGGTTCATCAGTGCCTCCTGCCAGTGTCCTCCACTGCCACGCAGGGCACTGGAAGTCCTGCAGTACAGGAGGCTGAGGCTTCAGGAGTAGGTGCAGGTGTTTCAGGGGCATGGTCCGATGTTCACTATGGGCCACCATCATCCCCCATTATTGAGGTGATCCCCAGCAGTCCAGGGCTGGTGGATCCCACCCCGGCTGCTAGAGGCAGGGCCCGATCTTTGGGTAATGGCAGCAGGGAGAGGAAAAGCAGCTGCAGCAACTATAAGGGGCACAGGGAGAGTGGCAGCAGCATGGTAGGCAGTCCATCAGCCTCAGGGTCCCAGTACTCCCCTTCGCGGCACATCACTGTGATTGGGGACAGAGAGGCAGACACTAGTCCCACGGAGGAGATGTCTGGAGCTGAGGCAATGGCTGTCCCTCTGAGAGCTGTGTCACCACCATGTTCTGCACCTCCCAACAGCGCTGTCAGCGGTGCGTCACCCAGTGCGGGCCAGAAGGCAAGAGGGGGCAAAAAATCCTCCATATGGGTGCATTTTAAGTTGGTGCAGGCGGATGGTCCCAGGGAGGTGCATTGCAGTTTATGCCAGAAGGTGGTGAAGCATGGGCAGGTGCTCACCAACCTTGGCACAACTGCCATGGCGAGGCACCTTAAGGGATGCCACAGCGGCTAAGCAGGCAGGCAGGGCAGTGGATGCCAGTGGGTTCCCGACTGCAGCGGCCAGTCATCCACCTCCATCAGTGAGCAAGCGTCCTGCTCAAACAGCTATGTCTAGCAGCAGGAGCATTATTGCTGCTAGGGGGGAGCAGCAACAGAAGCAGCAGAAGCAGAAGCAGCATCAGTCCACCATGGAGGAGCTGGGGTGGGGTCAGCTACCAAATCCCTCGGCAGCTGCAGGATGTGGAGGGCGGCATGGCTTTCTAGCGAAAGCCACGCACATCTTGGGGGAAATGATCACGCTGGATTGGCAGCCCTTTTCAGTGGTCGGGGACATAGGGTTCAGGTGCCTGATTGGCTTCCTGGCCCCCCAGTTTAAGCTGCCATCATGCACCACCCTGAATTGGCAGGTGGTGCCAGCCTTGTATCGGGCTTTAAAGGAGCGGATGAGGGAGTAGCTGGCAAGGGCTGGGGGTGCTACGGTCCACTTCACCACAGTCCTGTGGTCAAGCAGGAATGCTCAGCATGCCTACCTGACGGTGATGGCACAGTGGTAGAAGGACTCGGAGGAAGCGTTTGGCAGTGGCAGGAGGGGTCCTGAAGCAGGGTATAGGTGGGCCCTGCTTCAAGCGAAAGTAATGGATGGCCCCCACACATCCCNAGCGTTTGGCAGTGGCAGGAGGGGTCCTGAAGCAGGGTATAGGTGGGCCCTGCTTCAAGCGAAAGTAATGGATGGCCCCCACACATCCCACAACATCGAGTCAGCCCTGACCACCATGGTGAGGGAGTGAGTCACTCGAGGCCTGCCCTTCAGCAAGGGGTGCATGGTCACTGATAACGCGGCCAACATATTGAGGGCAGTCCACAAGGGGGGCTTCACTAGCATCCCTTTCGCTGCACACACCCTTCACCTGGTGGTCAGGGACACTCTGCGCTTGGGGGAGAAGGGGATTGGGGCCAGCACCCTTAGCTCCCGGATCAAATGGGGGAGGAAGCTGGCTGGTTTCTTTTAACTGGAGCATGAAGGGCAGCAATCTCCTCCAGGCAAAGCAGGCCAAGCAAGGCTCCCCAGTCCACCAGCTGGTGCAGGATGTGTTCACCCTGTGGAATTCGACCTTCCTGATGCCTGAGCGGCTTCTAGAGCAGAAAGCCACCTTGCATCCGGTGCAACTAGTGACGGACAGTGGGGCACCTCCAGGGTACAATGGGGCAGAATAGGAGATCCTGGGGCACACAGTCTTTGTGTTGAGACCATTCCTGGCCGTGACGGAGACCATCAGCTCCTCCATGGCCACCATCAGCCAGGTGACCCTTCTGGTCCAGAGTCTCCTCAGAAGGTGGCAGGAATTGTGGCAGGAAGCTGGCCGATGAGGCAGTTGACCTGGTGCGGCAGCTGAATGCAGGGCTGAAGGCGCGTTTCGACGAGCTCCTGAGGTGGGCGGATTATTTGTTGGCAACCATGCTGGACCCCAGGATCAAGGGCAATGTGGCATGCCAGACATTCCTCTATGGTCATTGGAAGGGTGAGCTGGTGGAGAGGGTCTGGTAGGCAGAGCAGGCCCTGGAGAGAGCACGGCAGCAGCAGCAGGA
This sequence comes from Sphenodon punctatus, assembly GCA_003113815.1. Taxonomy (NCBI): domain Eukaryota; kingdom Metazoa; phylum Chordata; class Lepidosauria; order Sphenodontia; family Sphenodontidae; genus Sphenodon; species Sphenodon punctatus. Next base: position 173,361 of record QEPC01013322.1, on the reverse strand, counting down.
TGCCCCTGGGGATGGTGGGAGTGGGAGCAACCACCCCTTTCAGCTGGCAGGGTCTATCCCTGCCCCAGCCCTATGTGCAGGCCACTCTGGGGAGCATAAGGTCGTGCACAGCAGGGCAAGCAGCATGGCTGAGGGCAGTGGTTGAGGTGGTGCCCAGGCAGAGTAACCAGAGGGTGTACGATGGAGCTTCAGCAGCAGTGGAGACCTACTTGGAGCAGAAGCCATGCATAGAACACAGCAGCGATCCCTTGGCCTACTGGGCCAGCAAGACCAACATGTGGCCGGCCCTGTTCAAAGTGGCAAAGGGTCTCTTGTCCTGCCCACCAACCAGTGTCCCCAGCGAGCAGGTGTTCTCCATGGCGGGAGGCATTTGTTCACCGCACTGCCTGAGACTGGGGGCCAAGTTCGTGGAGCAGTTGCTTTTTATAAAGGTTAACCTTCTGCTGCTGGGATTCCTTGAGCTGCCCCTGGGCACAGATTGATGGTGCAGTGGCACATGCCATCCCATGCCAGAGGAAGTCTTGGGATGGGGCTCCTCCTCAATCTGGGCTGCTGTTGCTGTGCTGAGGTGCTGTCCCTCCCTCCCAATGCCTGGTGCCCGCCATGCCTCTCTCTCTTTCTGTCTCATACTAGACGGCCTCGGCCCGCTTATATGACTGACTGACCTCATGACTCAGGGTGGCATTGGGAAACTGTAAGCCTGCCAGCCGGCCTCTCTCTTGACGATCTCGGACCGCCTATGTGACTGACTCTCTCTCTCTTGCACTGCACAGTCTTTGCCAGCCTATCTGAATGCCCTGCCAAGGTCCCAGCCTGCCTTCCCTACTGCCTCTCATGTCACACTGCCTGTCTGCCCACCCAGGTTGCAAAGTTCGAACCCTGCCTCAGTCTGCCTGCCTTCTGCTCAAGGTCCCAGCCTGCCTTCCCTATTGCCTCTCATGCGACGCTGCCTGCCCGCCCGCCCAGGTTGCAAAGCTTGAACCCTGCCTCAGTCTGCCTGCCTTCTGCTCATGCCACGCTGCCTGCCTGCCTGCCCGCCCAGGTTGCCAAGCTCGAACCCTGCCTCAGCCTGCCTTCTGCTCATGCCAAGGTGCCTGTNTGCCACGCTGCCTGCCTGCCTGCCCGCCCAGGTTGCCAAGCTCGAACCCTGCCTCAGCCTGCCTTCTGCTCATGCCAAGGTGCCTGTCTGCCTGCCCTGGCAACCCTCGGTGATGTGCCCCACTGGTCTGGTAAACCCGCTGCTGCTGTCTGCTGGTCCATGGTTGCTCTGCCCTGGCAAATCCAAATGTGCCCATTCAATGTTGCTGCTGCTGTCTGCTGCTGTATGGGAGCTCTTCTCTTGCAAATCCTACCATCCTGGCTCCATGGGTGCTGCACACAGGCAAATCCTACTGCTGTCATCTCTGCTGTTCCACAGGTTCTGTGCCTGGGTAATCCAATGTCGACTGCTGCTGCCAATGACGCCTCTACTGACTGTGCAATGGGTTCTGTGCCTGGGTAATCCAATGTCTTCTGCTGCTGCCAATGCTGCCTCTGCTGTCTGTGCCATGGGTTCTGTGCCCCGGAAATCCAATGTCTGCTGGTGCTGCTGGTACTGCACATCAGCCATTTGCTCCTCAATCTTGTAGATGGCCATAACTTGGATGAGTGTGCCGACGGGCAGGGGCTGGGTGATTCATCACCGGGCAAGGCTTGCCCAATTTGCAATAGAGCATCTTGAGTTCAGCTGAGTAGTATGCCAGCTTGCCACTGAGCTCTGTCTGGGCCTTTGCTTCTGCTCCACCAATGCCAGCCAGCCTACAATGCCTGGCCGAGCAGGGGTGCCAGCCGCAGTTACTGTGCCCTGGCAATCCAATGTCTGCTGCTGGTACTACACGTCAGCACGTCGGATGAGTGCACCGGCGGACGGGGGCTGGGTGAACAATGGGGGGAATATCATATATCATATCATATCATATTTATTTATATCCCGCCTCATCTCCAAGGACTCGAGGCGGCGCACAACAAAAATTATACATCTGCTGGAAAACCAAGCCCACGCAGGGGTCCAGCACACAATCTCCATACAATACATAAATTAAATAATAACCCAGAATAACAAAATCCCATCCTAACCTATCTGGCCACCCCTACATTCAGGCGGTGGCCCCAATCTCCATGTATCCTGCTCCCACCAGGATACTCAGCTGGCTCCCCCCTCTCTCACCGGGAGGGCCAGCTAACATTACAACATTCCACAACAATACCCATCCCCCACCCCTTGCCCCCAAAATAGACCAGGAGCTACAAGCTTCCCATATTAACAAAACCATAATCAAAGAAATTCACAAAATCTACACAAAAAACCCTACTTAACACTCCTACCACTACATAGCCACATACCCACTTAGCCTATATCCCACTCAATAACCTCTCCCACAAACACCGGGTACATCCCTCCTACCTCTATCTCATCTCCTGCTGCTTCTATAACAAACCTTACCACCTCCACCCCCCTCTCACCAGGGGGAGGTGGCCCCACTAAACCCACATCACTTATTAATACTAGATTGTCCAGTTCTTCCCACTCTCCTAATTCCTCACCTACCCCTACCCATGATACCCCATCACAACCTAACTCCTCTTTTCCTTTCCTCATAACACTCCAATAATCTCGTTCCACTATTCCCCTACCCTTTACCCCACACGCCACCACTCCTTCCTGCTCCTCCACCCCCTCTCCATCAACAACATGGATACTACTCCCCCATCACACTTCCATATTTGTTCCCCACAACCCTTTCCCCCCTCCCCCCCTCCTGGCCCCGAAGGGCCCCAAAGGGCCGCACCCTTTGGCCGCGTCCCTTCGGCTCGCGGCTGCCAGCTGGCGGCCTGCGGCGCAGCCGCCGGGGCTTGCAATTTAAGCCTCCCGGCACTTCCGGTGTTCTGCGGGGGGGGGAGGGCAGGGAGGGGGCACAAGCTCTGTCCCAATCCCCCTCACCTTCACCCCTCTTCATTTCAGATGGTAAACTGGACCCCCTCCTTGCAGCAATCCCAGGAGCAGCTGGAGAAAACATCCCTGCTGGTAGGTAGTGGCTACACTGTTGCACAGCCGCCGGGGCTTGCAATTTAAGCCTCCCGGCACTTCCGGTGTTCTGCGGGGGGGGGAGGGCAGGGAGGGGGCACAAGCTCTGTCCCAATCCCCCTCACCTTCACCCCTCTTCGTTTCAGATGGTAAACTGGACCCCCTCCTTGCAGCAATCCCAGGAGCAGCTGGAGAAAACATCCCTGCTGGTAGGTAGTGGGAGATCCTGGCTCACACGGTCTTTGTGCTGAGATCATTCCTGGCCATGACTCCAGCATCTCTGCCACTCCAGATTCAGGGATCTGAACCTGACTCCCTTTTGATCAGCTGAGGGCAACGGAGGCCATCACCCGTCCCTTTGGAACAGAGCTCGCCTATCTCTTAGGAACGACTGACCCATGTTCAACTCTACTGTTCGCATGGAACCCTTCTCCTCTTTGGCCTTCAAAGTTCTCCATCCACTCCAGTCCCAGGACCCACCATCAGGGTTCTGGGGCCTCGGGATGGGTGAACAGAACAGAGTTTGGAAATTCGGTTTGGTTTGGTTTAGTTTGAAATTCGAGTTCGGAAATATGGTTCGGTTCAGTTTGAATTTCGAGTTAGGTTCAGAAGTTCGGTTTGGTTGACCGAACAGTCCAAATTCGGTCGAATTCCGAACTTCCAAACCAAGTTCGGCCATTCAAAACCAGGTTTTTTGGTGTGTGTTGCCACTAGGGATGGGTGAACAGAACGGAGTTCGGAAATTGGCTTCGGTTCCATTTGAAATTTGAGTTCGGTTCGGAAGTTCGGTTCGGTCGACCAAACAGACCAAGTTCGATTCAAACTCCGAACTTCCGAACTGCGTTCGCCCATCCCTACTGGGGCCTACATTACAGGCACAGGGGGCTGTCTATCCATGTCATCTAGGAGTTTTCACTCCTGTTCCAGGACCCACCGGCAGGGTTCTGGGACCGTCATTCCACTCACAGAGAGCCTTCATTCCACTGCATCAAGTAACAGCCACTCCAGCCCCAGGACCCACCATCAGTGTTCTGGGGCCTATGTTCCAGGAAGAGAGGGCTGTCCATCCACATCATCCAGAAGCTTCCACTCCTGTCCCAGGATCCACCTTCAGGGTTCTGGGGCCGTCATTCTGCTCACAGAGAGTTGTCATTCCACTACATCAAGTAACAGTCACTCCAGGCCCAGGACCTACCCTCAGGGTTCTGGGGCCTACATTCCAGGCAGGGAGGGCTATCCATCCATGTCATCTAGAAGCTTCCATTCTATCCCCAGGACCCACTATCAGGGGTCTGGAGCCGTCACTCTGCTCACAGGGAACTCTCATCCTACCGTATTAAGAAGCAGCCAGCCAGTCCAGCCCCAGGACAAACCGTCAGGGTTCTGGGGCCTATGTTCCAAGGAGGGAGGGATGTCCATCCACGTCATCCAGAAGCTGCCACTCCAGCCTCAGGACCCACCATCAGGGTTCTGGGGCCATCAGTCCACTCACAGAGAGCTGTCATTCCAAGGCATCAAGTGCCTGCCGGACCCTCTCTGCCTGCCAGACCATCTCCACCAGCTCACCCTTCCAGTGCCCATAGAGGGGTGTCTGGAATGCCACACTGCCCTTGACCCTGGGGTCCAGCATGGTTGCCAACACATATTCCTCCCACTGCAGGAGCTCATCAAACCGTGCCTTCAGTCCTGCCTTCAGCTGCCGCACCAGGGCAACTGCCTTCAGCTGCTGCACCAGGGCAACTGCCTTCAGCTGCTGCACCAGGGAAACCACCTCATCTGCCAGCTTCTTGCCCTGAGGGCCACAATCCTGCCCCTGGAGACTCTCCTCCAGCCTCCTGAGGAGACTCTGCACCAGACGGGTCACCTGACTGATGGTGTCCATGGAGGAGCTTATGATGGTCTCTGTCAAGGTCAGGCATGGTCTCAGAACAAAGACAGTGTGAGCCAGGATCTCCCATTCCACCCTATAGTACCCTGGAGGTGCCCCGCTGTCCATCACCAGTTGAACCTGATGCAAGGTCCACTCGAGAAGCCACTCAATCATCAAGAACGTGGAGGAATTCCACCTGGTGGACACATCCTGCACTAGCTGGTGCACTGGGGAGCCTTGCTCAGCCTGCTTCGCCTGGAGCTGCCCATCACGCTACAGTTAAAGAAACCGGCCAGCTTCCTCCCCCGCTCGAACAGGGAGCTAAGGGTGCCTGCCCCAATCCCCTTCTCCCCCAAGCCCAGAGAATCCTTGACCACGAGGTGAAGGGATGCTGGTGAAGCCCCTCTCGTGGACTGCTCTGAATACGTTGGCTGCATTGTGCGTCACCACGCACCCCTTGGTGAAGGGCACACCTGGCGTGACCCACTCCCTCACCATGGTGGTCAGAGTTGCCTCAATGTTCCGAGAAGTGGGGGGGCTGCAGCGTCCATGGACCGTGACTTCCGCCTGAAGCAGGCCCCACCTATACCCTGCTTCGGGACCCCTCCTACCACTGCCAAATGCTGTCTCTGGGTCCTGCCACCAGTGCATGGTCACTGCCAGGTAGTCATTTTGTGCATTCCTACTCAACCACAGGTCAGTGGAGAAGTGGATGGTGGCACCCCCAACCCCTGCCAACTGCTCCCTCACCCACTCCTTTAAAGCCTGGTACAGGGCTGGCACCACCTACCGACTTAAGGTGGTGCTGGTAGGCCTCCAGTTCTGCTCACTCTGTGCTGTGTTGGGTTCTCCAGTTCTAGTCACCATCAGGGCCAGGCATTGCAGGCTGCGAGGCATTGACAGAGCAGCGGCAGAGGCCCATCCAGGACTCGGTGGCTAGCCTGGCACCCCTGCTTGGCCAGGCGTTTCAGACTGTGAGGTATCGGTGGCAGCCTGATTCAGGGTGGTGTGCAAGGGCAGCTTAAACTGAGGGGTCAGGAAGCCAATCAGGCACCTAAACCCCATGTCCCCGACCACCGAGAACAGCTGCCCATCAAGCATAATCATTTCCCCCAACATGCACATGGCTTTCAGTCAAAAGTCACTCCGCCCTCCATGTCCTGCAGCTGCTGATGGACTTGGCAACTGTCCCCACCCCAGCTTCTCCATGGTGCACTGACGCTTCTGGGCCTCAACTGGCTCATGCTGCTGCCCCACTGACAGTGCTGAGCTGATGGGAGGGGCAGAACATGATGGCAACACAGCTCTCGGAGGGACATGTGTCCGGCCCTGTCCAAAGTGGCCAAGGCTCTGTTGTCCTGCTCACCAACGAGTGTCCCCAGCGAGCGGGTGTTCTCTGTGGCAGGGGACATTTTCTCGCCACACTGCCTGAGACTGGGGGCCAACTTGGTGGAGCAGTTGTTTTTCATCAAGGTGTCTGTCTGCTGCTGCTGCCACTGCTGCCATGGGTTCTGCTACCGGACAATCCAATGTCTTCCACTGCTCCTTTGATGCCTAGAAGCCTGCAATGCCTGGCCAAGTAGGGGTGCCAGGCCAGTCACCAAGCCCCAAGCCTTCTCGGCCTCTGATTCTGCTGCCGCTGGGTCTCAGCCAGCCAGTCATGGCACCACGGGCACCCCCGGGGCCCAAGCGCCAAGCCAGCCTGCCTGCCTTGGCAAGCTGGGATGCCAAGCACCAAGCCTTCCCAGTCTCTGCTGCTGCTGCTGCTGCTGCTGTGTCTCTGACAGTCTGCCATGCCCCCATTGGGCCCCCTGGAGTGCCCCAAGCCTCCGCCGTAGCCGAACTCCACCAAACGTTCGGCAGGACCGAACCGCGCTGGCCCGAACCAACGAACCTGAACTTAGTTTTTGGACTGAACAGCCAAACATCTGAAACCCGTTCTGGTTGCACATCCCTATTACTTGTCTGAATTGTGAAAACTGCAGCGGGGTGGTCGGTACACCAGCAGGATCCCCAGTCTCTCCCCAGCCAAATCCAACACAAGGTAGACACACACCATATTGGATGAGTCCGGCACCACATACCTCCAAAGGGTTATGGTGTTTTTACAGATCACAGCCACTATGTTCCCCTCACCTCCAAATCCTAGGCTAATGCCACACTCAGTACCTGACTGGCACCATCTGGGACGAAATAGGCCCAGCCTCATCCAGCCAGGTCTCTGTAATGCAGAGGAGGTCGGTAGTCTCATCCTGAATAAGATCATGGATGGTTAATGTTTTGTTAGCCACCAACCTCGCCTTGGATTAGACACCCTAAACTATGTGCAGAGTATTTCTATTTGACAAATTTACATTAAAGAACTTGGCATGGATCTTCAAAAGCTCTCAATTTTACCCAACTCTCGTCCCAATTTTTGGTTCTTCCCCTGCCCCTCCGTTAGCATAAATGGGGGCTGAGTCAGGTTGTTGGCCATCACTGAGCACCACCGAAATATGTCATTTTTGTCCATTACATGGTCAGGCCATTCTTACTGCAAATATGAATTGATTCAGTAAATAGAAGAAAGGGCCCTGAAGCCAACCACAAAGGTTTGAACTGCCAAATAAAAACTCATTTGCACATGTAAGAGACTACCTTCATCCCACATCCTGGCTTGTCATGTTCTGAAGACAAATTATCCTCAGCACTGAACTTCATGGAGGAAAGGAAGTGGATGTAGATCATCCTGTTGGAAAGCATGACAGGATTAGACTAAATCACAATTTATTTATTTATTTTAAAAAAGATTAAATCGATGTATGTGATGTTTCAAGTTGCATAAACCTGTCAAACTTAAATAAAAGTTCAAAAAGAAATCTCCTGATTCATTACTTGAAGTGTAGACCCTTTCCATTGTCCTCTGTGAATTATGTTTTTTTGTGCAGGTTATTTGCAGTTCTTTATAAGTGTATAGATTAAACACTTCAGCTTCTTTTTATCAGCTGTCCCAAGAGACTTTGACAATGATGACTCGAGGAGAAGCTGAGAAAAAGAAACCTTCTCCTCAAAGAGCAATCAATCTTGCACTTGGACAAACTTTAACTCATGTACATTTTCCGAATGCCTGTTGAATTCAATTACCTTCTTAGCTGAGCTGTAACTTTGGGTAGAAATATATGCAGTTTGTGGGAGTTTTCTGTACAAGCATGGGAACTGCCATAAACAGATCACACCTTAGGTCCATCCAAACCAGGGTCCATATTTCTATGCAGGATCAGACTCTGTATAGGGGGTTCCTGTATGTGGGTTCCATGAATAAACATGAAAAGACAACATGAGAGAGACAAGTAGGGTTGTGCGAACGCGGTTCGGAAGTTTGGAGTTCAGCCCGAACTCGGCCTGTTCGGACGACAGAACCCGAACCCGAATCCGAACACGAACTGACCGAACTGAACTAGATTCCAAACACTGAAATGACCAAACAGTTTGGTCAGTTCGGATCGCGTTCAGGTGAGTTCGGGTGAGTTCGGGTGGCAAAAACGTGTCACTGGAAGGCAAAACGTGACAGGGAGTGGGAGTCAGCTGAGGAGCAGACTTCCAGGGACCAGGGGTGGAGAGGCTTGGAGTAGCATCCAGCCTGCCCAATCACCATCCCTTTTCACCTCACACCACTGGCTTCGCAGTCTGCGATTGGCCACGTGCTAGGCTGCACGGAGTCAATGGGGCTTGCGGTGAGGCGGGCGCAGCAAGAAATAAAACTGATTGCCTCCCCCCTTCCCAAAACCTTCTGAACTAGTCACTGTTCCTGAACAGCAGGCGTTTCAGAAGGCTCCCTCTCTCCCAGCAGTTTTTGTTCCTTCCTATTCCATTGCCATCCTCCTCCTATTACACCCATCCAACCCATTTACCTCCATATTATCATTTATTTAGATTATATTAGATGGATTTAGGTGTTATTTTTTGTTTTTACCTCTCCCTGTGTTCCCTGTGTTCAATCTTCCTTCCTCTCTCCCTCCTCCATTGAATCTTTTCCCTCTCCCTCTTATTCCATCCCTGATTCCCTTCCCCTGTTTTAAGTTTGGGATTTATCGGGTGCTGGGTGCGCCCTTATCCCTGGCAGAAGAAATAAGGATGGCGGAACAAGCCCTGATATCACCTAAAATCCTCTCTCTCACACAATCTAAATTTACTTCATTTTTTCCCACTAAAGGGGAGATTCTATCAAAGGATACTCAGGTACCCGAAGTTGCACTTAGCCTCAATAGGCAAAGTAGTGCCCCATTACAGAATAGCTTAGGGAGTCCTTCCCCGGATATCCCTCCCTATTTAGAGCAATATCTGGCTGCTATATATCGAAAGCTAGAGGGTCTAGATGTCAGAGTGGAATTGGATATAGACACTAAATTAAAGGAAATGGAACAAAAACTATTGCACTCCACTGAGTTATTATTTGATATGAAGATTTTCGTTGGGGGTTTATGGTTGGAATTTTACAACTCGACGAGTAAAATTTATTCAGGTAAGGTTGATTGTCCATATAAGAGAGAGATAGGTACTCAAACGGAGAGACTAGAACTAGAAGGTGGTCAAGATTTAACTCATAATATTCAAGGATCTGATCATGTATTACAGACTAGTACGATCCCAGAAAGTGGACTTCAGGGACTACCCCCACGTAGGAATACAAAAACAAACCAAAGAACTAACCTAGTGCAGCCTTGTAGTTGCATTGCCTCTACCCCTGCCCCCCGGGAAGATATTGAGACTGTAACTTCTTATTCGGGTAGGAATTTGGCCTCACCGAAAATCTGGCCCCAGGATACCAGACAGAGATGGGCTGCGGCTCTTCTGTTTCATTTTAATAAAAAGAGGAAGTTTAACATTCTGGCAGTTGGAGGAATAGATACCGTAGGGCTAATGGATTTCCTCCAAACACGGATAGATTTGGAGGTCACAGAAGCAGAGACTCAAGCCAGTAATCCGCTGATAGATAGAGGGTGATTTGTTAGGTGGGAACTTGTGTTCCACTCAGTGGATACCTTACAAAAACTATGGGATCATAGAGCTAGGTTAAAGGGGACAGGAATATTTATTCAGAGGCTAGAGAATACTTTAGCGAGGAATATTATGTTCAGAAGAGATAGTATCCCTTGCCCTCCAGGTACTACTAACCCACAATTGAAGGAGAATTTAAGAGAACAGGCAGAATGGAGTATTCTGGATGCGACAGGATCCACTGACTCCATAGAATTTGGAAATGTATCTGATATAAGGGTAGACTTGGAGTCGCCAGAGATGGTGCAACTGTCAGTTATAGAGGAAGGGTCAAGTGGTTCTGAGACTTCCCCCTTACACAATACAGTGATTTATAGACCTGCTGCCTGTGAGGAAGTAGTTCGGCTGCACTATGGAGATAGCCCGGGTGGGCTTAGGGCCGGAACCGTAGACATGGAATCCAGCGCTCAGACCAAGTTGACTTTCTGACAATTGACATCGGAAGCCTTCAGTTGCCTTTCTTGGAACATTGAAAGCCTGAAGTCTAAATTAATTGATAAGGAGTGGACGGAATTTATTTGATCTTATCATGTTATATGTCTACAGGAGACGTGGCTCCAGGCCGAAAAAACCCGATGTTTTAAAAATAGAAGGGTATTCTAGCTATGGTGTTCTGGCCTTTTCCAGAACAGGTAGGGGCCGACCCTCAGGTGGGGTGGTTGCTCTTATCTCATTGAAATTCCAAATGGAAGTCTCCCAATTTTTTTCAAGAATAGATAACTGTCTTGTCCTTGCAGTTAAATCCCCAAGGTTGGGTAGATACATCATAGTGAATATATATATTCCCCCAGAGACCTCATTATACTATCGGGCTGAGGTGTGGGGACACCTTTCTGACCTACTAGACTTACTAATGCTCAGAGCAGCCCAAAGCCCTGTGTTATTAATGGGATATTTTAATGCCAGAGTGGCAAATCTGGATGACTCCCCTTTGGACCCTGCCCAGCAATCACTCCTCATGTTGCTGGTACAAAGGTCAATGGATGAAACTGAGAATACCCATGGGAGAAGTCTGATTAACCTTCTGGTCACACACGGATTTATAACACTCAGTGGTTGTTCTGCCTCAGATTGGCAAAGCAACTGTACATTCGATACCCTGTTGGGAGCAAGTGTTATAGTCTATGTGTGTATCTATGGGTCTTTCTTTTCTATGGTTAAAGATCTTAGAGTCATCCAAAGACCTGAAGGGAGCCACTTCCCCTATTGGTTGAAATGGGGATAGGTAGCGAAACCCCCAATGTGGAGGGAAGAGTATGTCTCCTGCGTGGTGGAGGGATTACTAGATGGACCCCTACATCCTATGTGGGGGTAGCACAGCTACTGACTTCTTTGGAATGGCTTGGGGTTAGGGCCAGCCTACTCTACTCAGAAGATCTGCCAAGGTTGTTTGCAGGTTTAGCAAATTTATCAGCTCAATTGATCCCTTTTTTGTCAAACCTAGTACCCACCTTAAGTGAAAGGAAGGTTTTAAGCATTTGCCATGGTATGATAGAGAATGTAAGGTGGCAAAAGTAAATCTGGTTAGAGCCAGGTGAAATTGGTGTAAATATTGAGTGGAGACGGATTGGACTCAGTTTATAGAGGGTAGACGGGCTTACCTGCAGCTTTTGAGAAATAAGAGGAAGCAGAAGGCTAGCCAAACCTGGTCAGAACTCCAAGTAGCAGCTAGGCTGAAAAATTCCTCAAAGTTTTGGCACCAGATAAATAACTGGTGCAACCCTAGACAGACTGCTATGGAGTCCTATATAACGGAGGACTCTTGGGTTGCAGATCAGATAGGCACAGTGGAAATGAGAGACAGCGATAATGCTTTCTCTTTGCTGGTTACGGAAAGAGATGTCCTTCTGGCAATTAACAAACTCCAACTATGGAAAGCCCCAGGGATAGATGGTCTCCGTTCCCACCCCCCACCCCCGAGCTCTTTAAAAGCTTTGCAGCATGGTGGGCACCAGTACTGCCCAACCTTTTTGCACAATTTAACCATTCTAAATGTGTTCCCCAAGACTGGGCAAAGGCAGTTATTGTACCTATTTTCAAGTCAGGGGACCCCAGAGACCCTACTGCATATAGACCAATTAGTCTCCTACCGATTATGGGGAAATTGTATGCAAGGGTGCTATTAACTGCGCTGGAGCAATGAGCCCTGAGGGGAAAAAGGCTGAATGAGGAACAGGCGGGATTTAGGAAGAATCAGTCAACTCTTTGTAATATAGTCTTCCTAAATCATCTCATAGATAAGTATACGAATATAAGTTTTTCCTTGCCTTTATCGATTTTGCCAAGGCATTCGATTCGATCAGCAGAGAACTCCTTTGGATCAAACTTAAGAACGCGGGAGTCCCTGCTGATCTTGTACTTATCCGTAAACTTCACGAGGGTACAGAGGCTGTTATTAGGATGGATAATAGAAGTACCCATACAAGATGTTTTCCTATCTACCAAGGGGTCAGGCAAGGTTGTTTGCTGGCTCCTCTATTGTTTAATTTGTACATTAATGATTTGGTGCCGGTTATAGCTTTGGCCAACACTACTCCTCTGCATGTTAAAGGACAGGTGGTATCTATTTTGATGTATGCTGATGACATCGTACTACTCTCTCAGACCCAACAGGGACTAAAATGATCCCTGGCAGCCCTGTATAGCTATTGTCAAAGGAATTTTTAAACTATCAATGAGAAAAAATCAAAGGTAATGAGCTTTGGTGGTTTGTGCTCTAGGGGTAGATGGAAAGTAGGTGATCAGATCTTAGAATGCACTAAAAAGTACACCTATCTGGGGGTAATTGTCTCCTCCTCCCAATCCTGGAGGGCAAATAACAAAGCTAAGATTGTAAGGGCCAGGTCGATTGTAGGGGGGATACTGAGGCTTATCTCTGCCACCCAGATGTCACCAGTGAGTAAAATCCTTGATGTTTTTCAGTCTAAAGCTGTCTCATCTCTTCTGTATGGAGCGGAAGTAACGACGCCAGGGTCTAAAACTAACCTGGAACCCGGACAAAATTTCTTTCTACGTGCCCTCCTGAAAGTGCCAAGGGCAACACTGTTACCTTTTTTGAGGGCGGAAACAGACCTGCTTACAGTAGGTGCCCAGGCAAAATCTAGAGCTATAATATACTGAAGGAAGGTGGCATATGGGAGTTCCTCCTCTCTTATAAGAGGATATTATTTAGAACAGAGAGATCAGGAAGGTGCCATTCAGTATACCTGGCTGAGTTCTATCAACAAGTTGGTCAGACAAATAAAGATCCCCACAGAAGCGAATGGCCTCCCAGACCCAGGATTACAAAGCAAGAGCTTAAATTGAAAGTGAAAGAATGGGCTCATTTGAAGGATTTAGAGCTCCTTGCTGTATGTAAAATAGCGCCCCTGTACTCTAAAGTAAAATTCTTTGTAAGCTTGGAACCCTACTTAGATAAACTGCATGATGCTGGGTTAAGTAGATTGCATACTCTACTCCGTTTCAATCTAATGGAAACAGAGGAAACGAGAGGCAGGAGAAATGCGGTCCCCAAGCCTGGAAGAGTATGTAGCATTTGTCCGACCGAGGTTGAGAAGCTTGCTCATGTTTTTTTTGAATGTCCATCCTTTGCGTTTCTGAGAGAAACTTGAGTGGAACCAATTATTCAAAATGCTAGTTTGGAGGTTGCTAGGAAAATGGAATTACTACTTACCCTGATGGAGATTTCACAGATTAAAGAAGTAGCATTGTTTCTCCGAATAGTTGAGAATATTATGAGGGCAAGAAACCAACTGGACTCTCCTTCCTGATAGTGGAATCCATGTTAGTATGTTATGGTTGTGTTTTTTTTACCATTAACTTGTATAAATGTTTTGTCTGTTTTTAAATTGATATAGCTGAAAGAGCTGATACAATAAAAATACTGTGAATATTGTTTTGGATTTATTTAGAGTAGGATTATTATTAGATTGATTTTCATTTCAGTTTTGTATCCCTCCCTGTGTTCTTTGTATTTCCCCATGTGTAATATTGTATATATATATAGATAGTTATTAGATAGATAGTTACTAGATAGATATACATAGTAGTTAGCTTATTTATAGAGATAGATAGAGATACAGTGTGTTCGTAGGACAAGGCCTTTGTCCCATGATGGTGGGTCCTGGGGCTAGAGTGGCAGCTTCTAGATATTGGCCACAGCCCTCCCTGCCTGTAACGTGGCCCCAGAACCCTGACAGCGGGTCCTGGGGCTGGAGTGACTGTTTCTTTTTTTATATCTATCTATCTCTAGTTACACTAAATCTAACTGCTATTAACTATTCTAAAACCTATTGAACTAAATGGAATATCCTAATAATTAACTAATTATTAGGATATTCCATTTAGTTCAATAGGTTTTAGAATAGTTAATAGCAGTTAGAGTTAGTGTAACTAGAGATAGATAGATAGATATAAAAAAAGAAACAGCCACTCCAGTCCCAGGACCCGCTGTCAGGGTTCTGGGGCCACGTTACAGGCAGGGAGGGCTGTGGCCAATATCTAGAAGCTGCCACTCTAGCCCCAGGACCCACCATCATGGGACAAAGGCCTTGTCCTACGAACACACTGTATCTCTATCTATCTCTATAAATAAGCTAACTACTATGTATATCTATCTAGTAACTATCTATCTAATAACTATCTATCTATATATACAATATTACACATGGGGAAACACAAAGAACACAGGGAGGGGTACAAAACTGAAATGAAAATCAATCTAATAATANTCCTGAGGGCAGTGGGGCAGGTGGTGCCCACCCAGAGCTACCAGAGGGAGTAGGATGGTGCCTCAGCAGCAGTGGAGACCTACCTGGGGGAGGAGCCATGCATTGATCCCAGCAGCAATCCCTTGGCCTCCTGGGCCAGCAAGGTCAACGTGTGGCTGGCCCTGTCCAAAGTGGCCAAGGGTATCCTGTCCTGCCCACCAACCAGCATCCCCAGGGAGAGGGTGTTCTCCATCGCAGTGGACATTTTCTCCCTGCACCGCCTGAGACTGGGGGCCAAGTTTGTGGAGCAGTTGCTGTTACTGAAGGTGAACCTTCTGCTGCTGGGATTCCCTGAGCTGCCCCTGAACAAGGAGTGATGGTGCAGTGACACATGCCATCCCATGCCAGAGGCAGTCTTAGGACAGGGCTCCTCCTCCTCCTCCTCCTCCTCCTCCTCAATCTGGACTAGGGCTACTGCTCCTGTGCTGCTGAGCTGCTGTCCCTCCCTCCCAATGCCTGGCACCCATCCTGCCTCTCTCTCTCTCTCTCTCTCTCATACTAGACAGCCTCGACTGCCTTATCTGAGTGACCTCATGACACAGGGTGCCATTGGGAAACAAACTGTAAGCCCGCGACCCAGCCTATGACTACACAATCTCAGCCAGTCTATGTGACACGGACTGGCTCTCGCTCTCTCACACTGCACAGTCTTTGCTAACCTATCTGAGTGCCCTGCTGCCAATATCGGTCCCAGTCTGCCTGCCCTACTACCTCGCATGCCACGCTGCCTGTTTGCCCACTCAGCTTGCCGCCAAGCTCAAAGCATGCCTCAGTCCACCTTCATGCCTCCCATGCTAAGGTGCCTGTCTGCCCACCCAGGTTGCCTAGCTCAAAGCCTGCCCTACTGCCTCTCATGCCATGCTGTCTGTCTGCCTACCCATCTTTCAGCCAAGCTCAAAGTCTGCCTCAGTCCACCTTCCTGTCTCCCATGCCAAGGTGCCTGTCTGCCCAGCCAGGTTAACTAGCTCAAAGCCTGCCTCCCCTACGGCCTCTCATGCCACGCTGCCTGCCTGCCTGCCCGCCCACTTGCCCAGGTTGCAAAGCTCAAATCCTGCCTCAGTCTGCCTGACTGCTGCTCATGCCATGCCACCTGACTGCCTGCCCCAGCAACCAATGTCTGCTGGTACCAGTGCCAATGGCCCCCAGGCCAGGCCTATATGCTGTCTGTGCCAAGGGTTCTGTACCCTGGCAACCAATGTCTGCTGGTGCTAGTGCCAATGGCCCCCAGGCCTATATGCTGTCTGTGCCATGGGCTCTGCACCCTGGCAATCCCATGTCTCCTGTTGCTGCCAATGCCTCCCATGCTTTCTGTGCCACGTGTTCTGGGGCCCGTCATTCCACTCACAGAGAGCCATAATTCAACTGCATCAAGAAGCAACCACTCCAGCCCCAGGACCCACTGCCAGGGTTCTGGGGCCAAGTTACAGGCAGGGAGGGCTATGGCCAAGATCCAGAAACTGCCACTCTAGCCCCAGGACCCACCATGATGGGTCAGGGCCATCATTCCTTGTACATTCTGATGCCGTTCCACCGCATGACAAGAAACAGCCACTCTAGCCCCAGGACCCATCGTCAGGGTTCTGGGGCCAAGTTACAGGCAGGGAGGGCTGTGGCCAAGATCTACAAGCTGCCACTCTAGCCCCAGGACCCACCATGATGGGTCAAGGCCATCATTCCTAGCACATTCCGATGTCATTCCACTGCATCAATACGCAGTCACTCCAGCCCCAGGACCCGCCATCAGGGTTTTGGGGCCAAGTTACAGGCATGGAGGGCTGAGCCTGTGGCCAATATGTATCTAGAAGCTGCCACTCTAGCCCTAGGACCCACCGTGATGGGTCCAGGGCCATCATTCCTCGCACAGAGAACCAATTTTCATCAACTACATCAAGAAGCAGTCACTACAGTCCCAGGACCCACTGTTAGGGGGTCCAAGCACATGTCCTGCTGGGCTGCCCTTGTTTAGCTCCAACTGTCAAGCACTGTTAAACCTCTCAGGCTGCTGCCTGGGAAATTGAACTACTCCACAACAAAACCCCACTCCCAAATCCCCTGGATAAGCATAGCAACCCCAAGTCTTTTATCACATAAGGAGCAATGCATCTTGCTGTGGAAGATTTTCTCCTGTAGAACCCTTGCGGTATTGTGATGAACTTTCCAGTCAAGTACTACGAGGAAGAGAAACTCAGCCAGCTCTCCCTCCAGGTATGTGTTCATGATGTATCTTTCATTATCTGTGAGGGTCTTGAAGACAGAATGGTGCTTGCCTATCTGTTAGGATCGACTGACACATGTTCAACTGATGTTCACATGGAACCCTTCTCCACTTCGGCTTTCAAAGTTCTCCAGCCCCAGGACCCACCATCAGGGTTCTGGGGCCTATGTTACTTGCAGGGAGGACTGTGGCCAATTTCAACACACTGCCACTCTTCTAGCCCTAGGACCCACCGTAATGGGTCTGGGGTCATCATTCTGCTCACAGGGCGCTGTCAATCCTGCTGATGCTATCTGCTGTGCCACGGGTACTGTGTCCTGGCAATTCAATGTCTTCCACTGCTGCCAATGCTGCCTATGCTATCTGCGCCATGGGTTCTGGCCCAGCAACCCAATGTTTGCTGCTGCTGCTTGCACGTCAGCCATTTGCTCCTCAATCTTGTAGACTGCAAGAGCTCGGATGAGTGTGCCGGCAGGCAGGGGCTGGATGAACATTACAATGGGGCAGAATGGGAGATCCTGTACCCGACTATCTTTCCATCAGCTGCAGGAAATGGAGGCTATCGGTGATCACCCGTCCCTTTGCAACAACGCTCACCTATCTCTTAGGATCGACTGTCCGTGTTCGCAAATCCCTCCAGATGACATTCCGAATCCTCTCCACTTTGCAGATTTGACCGATGGCGCACACATATCCGGTTGGGCAACCTGCATTCAATGCTGAGTTCCTTGAGGATTTCCACAGTAATGACATTCGCTTGCCTTCTGATGATTTGGAGCTTTCCCTGAATGATCTCAGTCCTAAAAGAATCTTAAACTTCTCCAACAGTCCAGGATCCTTGTTCTGTGGCTTTGCCATGCATTACCCAAAAAGTGCAAGGGAACTTCAACCCTCTCCAGCCAGCAGGCACCTGCCCCTGCCCAGATCCCTTACCCCTGTCCCCTCATGAAATGGATGCTATCGGCGATCACCCGTCCCTTCGCAATAAAACTCGCCTATCTCTTAGGATCAACTGTCTAAGAGATCCTTGGCCTATATGCTATCCATGCCAAGGGTTCTGTACCATGGCCACCAATGTCTGCTTCTTCCAGTGCCAATGGCCCCCAGGCCAGGCCTATATGCTGTCTGTGCCATGATGCCATGGCATAAAGAAACAGCTGCTGCTGCCAGGCCTATATGTTGTCTGTGCCAAGGGTTCTGTACCCCAGGTTGCCGCAAAGCTCAAAGCCTGCCTCAGCCCGTCTTCCTGCCTCTCATTCCAAGGTTCCTGGCTGCCCGCCAAGGTTTCTGCCAATAGAGAGAGAGAGAGAAATAAGAGAGAGAGAGATAAAGTCCACCCACTGCTTGAAGGAGAGACAGACACGATCCCACCCATGCTGTCACCTGCATCATATGGCCAGAGAGAGAGAGAGAGAGGTTCCCAGTTAGAACGAGGGAGATGGGGGTTAGAGGGGGAGAGGTAGGTATATCCTCTGGCTGCCACCTGCCAGAACCAGGAAGAACTCCCATCTGTGCTCATGCGCCCCATGCCCATTGCCCATATCCAGCACACAGCAAACCTACCGTAATGAGATGGAATATAACACGTAACATTTTATATGTTCCTGCCTGCCTGCCTGTGTGCGTTGCCATACCTGCTGCTACCACCAACTTCGGCACATAGGGATAAAAGATTGGGCTGGTCATACAAAGCTCGTAAAAAGAAATACAACAACTTTTATTAAAACTATTTACATAACAATAAAACAACAAGAACAACAACATTCTAAAAAACAAATGCAAACATTCAAAGGAAACTTATAAATGAAACTAAGAGTCTCTGGGCCTGTCCCCTGGGACTTGGGGGAAAGGCAATAGCCGTTGGGGCACAGCACAGGGCTGAGAGCCGGACACCCGGGACTCTGGCAGCTCATAGCCATGGGAGACTTGGCTTCCATGTCCCAATGCCACCTGGAGAGCACCAGGTGATGCATTTGCAGGTGGTCCATCTCGGCAAAGACATCCTGCCCGTACACCTCCACCTTCTGCCTCTCCACCTGGACTGCCTGCAACTGCTCCACCAGGCGGTTCTCCATGGTGGCTGTAGATTGCTGGACCTCAGCCACAAAGTCCTGGGTGGGTCACTGCAACTGGGTCCGAAAAACCTTGACCTCTGCATTCTCCCGTGGGCCATGGGTTTCCACATCAAGGCTGGGGGGGGGGGGGGGG
>QEPC01013322.1:92811-154141 GCA_003113815.1 Sphenodon punctatus | reverse complement strand
GGTTGCCTTCCCCCCCTTCTTCTGGCACTGAGACTCCATGACCATGGCCACACCAGACTCCTCCACCTGCTGCCTCACTCTCAGGTCATGGGTGCGCTCAATGTGGACGATGAGCACTGATGTGGTCCCCTCCCTCTGCTGGCGGAATCTTTTATGGCAGATCTAAAAAGAGCAGAAAAAGATAGGAACATAAGAAGTGCCATACTGTGTCAGACCAATGGTCTGTCAACTCCTGCCTGCATTCTGTCTCCACAAGTAGGTGGACTGGGTGGCCAGTCTCTCTCTGCAGGGGACTTCCATTCCTAACAGGTCAGGTCATAGGGCAATTCATTCCCTGTTGTTCCAGTCCCCGTGCCATACCTTGCATGTGGCGATTCCATCGCCCTTGTCAAAAAACCTCCAGACATCTGACTTCCGGCACTGAACATCTGGGGGTGTCACTGGCAGTGGCGACCTCTGCCTAGGGGTCCTCCTCCTTGGCCTGGTCCTGACAGAAGCAGCAGCGCTAGGGCCGGCAACCGATTCCTTTCTGAAATGGGAACACATTAAGAACAACAAAGTAACATCATGCATTTATGATGATGCCTCTAGTCCTCCCTCCTTGGGGGTGCTAGGGATTGCAACTAGGAAGCACGTGCAAATCCTGCCCTCCCAGGGGTGCTTGGGAGACCCTGGCTGGCACGTGCAAATCCTGCCCTCCCGGGGGTGATAGAGGATGCTAGGGATTGCAACTAGAAAGGCCCTGGCTGGCACGTGCAAATCCTGCCCTCCCGGGGGTGATAGGGGATGCTACGGATTGAAACTAGGAAGGCCCTGGCTGGCACGTGAAAATCCTGCCCTCCTTGGGGTGCTAGGGGATGCTAGGGATTGCAACTAGAAAGGACCTGGCTGGCACTTTCAAATAGTGGCCTTATTTGGGGGTGCGTAGGGAATGGGATGGCAACTGGAGAGTGGAGACCCTTGCTAGCCTGGCACATGTTTGGGTGGGGGTGCTGCTCGTTCCAGAGCCCCCCCACACAACAGTACCCTCTCTTTCTGTGGCAGCCACCCGCTGATGCCCACTGTTTGCGCCTGACTGATGCCCACCATCCGCACACCCACCCGCATGGGCTCTAACGGCTAGAGTCTTTCTTGTCCTCAAAGTAAAAAAAAAGATTGTAAACCTGACAGCACCTCCTGAGCCCACTGCTTGCTCCTCAGCCGAGGAGCTGGACACCACCACTGGAGGTGTAGTGCCAGCGACCTCTACCTCTTCCTCCTCCTCCTCTTCAAGCGGCAAGTTGTCCCCCAACCGCTGAATAATAACTACAGCCTTCTTCATTTTTAAAAAAACAATCACCCCACCCACAGCCAAAACAGTCACCCACAACACACACCAACACTAACCAACCACAACCACAACAACAAAACAGCCAAACCCAACCCAAACACAGCCAAAACACACAAACCGAACAGTCACCCAGCCAAACACACACTCACTCGCCACACAGCTCCGCATGCACTCAAATTTCCAGTTTCCGGCGCGATTATGGCTTCACATGCTCTCGTGATAATTTTTCTGAACAACTGAACCCGAACCGAATGGCCGAACCGAACGGCCGAACCTAAAGTCAGCGAACGAACCAAACGGCCGAACCTAAAGTCAGCGAACGAACTGAACGGCCGAACCAAATACAGTCAAACTGAATGGCCGAACCCGAACCGCGATCTGTTCGCCCATCCCTAGTAGGATGGATTGGAGCAGGCAGTATGGGGGTGTGTCTGTCTGTGTGGGGGGAGGGGGACAGAGTTCAGGTAGGGAGGATAGGTGGGAGGGAGGGAAGGGAAGGGAAGGCAGCAGGAAACGAGAGGATGGTGATGGAGGGAGGGGCAGGGAGATCATTTCTTGCACCTGGGCCCAAGTAGTTATGCCCTTGCCCTCAGGGACACTGGTTCAAGCCTGCATCCTTACACAGGCCAAGACTACCAAGCATTATGCAAAATACGTTTCACTGTTAGTTTGTTCTTATTTCTCCTTCCCCTCACAGAGACATTTTGCATTTTCCCCTCTCTTGTATTGTAAGCTCCCTGGGGCAGGGAGTTATTTTTTTTTTGCCCAGCAGCTAATGCAATGGAGCCTGATCCATCATCACATGTTGATGGAGTTATGTCAGGACAAATAAATAATAATAGCTATAATAAACACAAATCAAACCCGATGAAACTGAGCTATAACCCCTTCTCCAAATTCTCCTGAGAACAAAAAGGGCTTGCTATTGTCCCGACCTTAGTCAAACATCAAATTACAGGCTTTTCCACCGTCTATCCAGCATTTCATATGCAAATTCCATGCTAACTCAGGCAAAGAAATTGTGTGTTCATTATACATTAGCTGTTTGCAGTGAGTGAGGAAAAATATGCCTGAATGGAAGTGCATATGGATAATACATGTCAGATCTAAGAGTTCTTGCTGGGGACTGTCACTGGCATGGGGGAGGGGGGGAGGGGAATACATTATTTCCATAACAAGATGCTAGGGAAAGCATCTTGTTTGTATAATTTAATGTGCTGAGTAATTTAATGTGTGGCAAAGAACCAGCATGAATCTGCTAAAGTGTTGTTGGGTTGTTGTTCTTTTTTATATATATAAAAACCTCTTATCTCAGCAAGGGAAAGTGTGTAATTTTTTTTCATTTTAAACATAAGAGCTAACAGACTTTATCTTTGCATATGAGTGTGTTCTTTGTGGTCCTAGCTACTTCAAAATGCTGGGGGGTTTAAATTATAACCGTAGAGCTGGAAAAAAACCCAGCCATGGGATGGTGATGATGCTTTTCAATTTAGTGCCCTACATTTCCTGAGCTTGCATGCCATAGCACTTTTAAAATATGTATGTAACCAGTTGTGGAATGCAAGCCTTTTTAAAAAAAAATAAAATGTTATTTATACTTTTGGCTGTACCTAGGTTCTTATTTCCAATGCCATAATTTAATACCGTACTACTGGTGGCAGATTTTGATCCTTTCAACTTGTTGAGCTGCCAGCCTACTTTTTGGAAACAGTCAAAATGGTATTAACCTCCAGGAGTCGACTCTGTTTAATTTATTGAGGTGCTCCAACCTCAGGCCTTTAAACACTTACTACTTATTCACGTTCAAATAGGAACAGCTGACCTTTCATTCCATATGCTATTAAAATGCAAAAAAATTATTATACATAGACTGCTAGCAGTGACTGCTGCTTGCTTACAGTAATTAAACCAAAGAGCTACAAGCAAAGACCTTTACACTCTGGGCCAAAATCCTGTGTCATCTTCCAGAGGCAATGTTCAAAAATATATGAAAAATAGAGGGTGGGAGTTTTGAGGGGAGGGTGGACGTTTTTATTGTTTGGATTTTATTGTCATTGGCCACAATCTCATTCCCCGCGGACCCTACGCACGCGCACACATGCACACACAGTTCCTTCATGGCACAATATGCCAACAATGGTGGTGCGCAGAGTTTCTGTGCGGGTGCGCATCGCTGTATGCTCGATCCGTGGGGAATGGTATTGAGCTCATCGTTTTATTACTTGTATGCCGCTCTGCGTCTCTATGGGAAGGGTGGCGTATAATTTCAGATAAATAAACAAAGAAATAAATAGCGAGGTCCAAGGGTGTTGGGGTAGGATTACATCAACTTTGGATTTGATCCAGACTCTCTGAGTTTTAACCCATCATCTCGGGGCTTTGAGTGAAGGGGAGGAGGGAGCAAATGTCTTGGAGCCAGAAACAGTTTTGAACCCTTGACCTGGGATGGGAGGGGAAGAACCTGATGGCTGAGACAAGAGCAAGTGTTTCTTTTCCGAAGGGAAATACCGATCATTCAGGAGTGCTTGCACGGCTGTATGTCAGTGGGTGTTTTTACACACACATTTCGCCTGCATGTTTGCTGTGACAGCCTGAACTTTCTGTGTGTCTAAATCACTCACCCAGATCTTAAACATCCGGCTCTTTGAACTTCTAAGTAGAGCTTCTCCCAGAATGTTTTTTTGTATAAAAAGTTCTCCTGGTAAACTGCTTTGCTCCAGGGAGCTGTGGCCATTTGGTTTCCATGGCAGCCTGTCACATCTACAGCTGTGGCTACTTTAGGCTGCCTCAGAGCAGTGTGTGTATGAAGAATGCATCCGGAACTGACTTGTGGACTTGTAAACCCAGAAGATTGAAAAATCTGGAACTTTAAGGTGTGTGTAAAAATGCCCATTGTTTCATCAGTTTCTGGGGATTCTACACTTCTGCCACTTTTTGGGTCATTTCATCACTGTCCAGGACTTTTTTTGTCACTTTCTGGGACTTTTTTTTATCACTTTCAGGGACTTTTCCATCATTTTTGTCACTTTCTGGGACTTTTTGTCACTTTCTGGGACTTTTTTGCCATTTCCCAGGAATTTGACAACAGTTTTACACACTTTTATGACAATTTCCAGCACTTCCACCATTGCTTAGCCAGCAATGTTTTGTCTCCACAGTCCAGAGGGGTGCATGTGGGGCACACATGGGACTTGAGACCGATCCATTGCAGGCCTGTTCAAATTGTGAAAAATAACAGAAAATGGCAAAAATAGCAGGATAGCCACTAAGTAACCGTGTTACGAGAATCTCGGTGAATCTCGGAAACAGCACTTGCTGATATTTTTAATTTCAGGTCTATTCATCCTCCCTCTCCTCTTCTTTCAGAGATTATTCCAAGTCCAAACCAAGTGGCACAAAATGCAGTGGGTGGATATTACCTGAATCGGCAGAACAGAATGCAACGTCCCATTCTGTACTCAAACACAGTATTTCTCATCCAATAATAGCCTGCTCCCTCCTCCCCTTTCTGTAGTGTTTGTTTAACCCTTGATTAGCTGCCAGCAGCTAATATCAGTGGCTTGAGCTTAGTAGGCAGATGTCTGTAGACCACAGCAACAGAGTGATCAATTAGGGGGGTGCAGCAAACACCTCATTCACTTTTGTTTTTGTTTTCATTTTTAAAAAAACCAACACCTTTGTTTTCAAGGGTTTTCCTAAACAAAATAATTCATCATAGGTTTTTTTTTTTAAAATTTATTTTATTTTATTTTATTTTATTAGAAATAATAAGAAACATTTTTTTAAAATCACTGCACATGTGCAATATGTCCACCAGACCATTCTGCTCATGTGCAGCCCATTTCAAAAATGGCACTCATAGAGCACACATGCACAGAATGGTCCGGGGGCCATTTGTGCCTGTGAAGTGATTTTTAAAAAATTATAATAATAAAAATATAATCAAAAATCAAAAACCACTCTGCATATTCAAAATGTCTGCCGGAGCCATTCTGCACATGTGCTCCCTTTTCAAAAATGGCACCAGCAGCGTTGGGGGCTTGACACCATTTTGGAAAAGAGCAGACAATCTGTGTATGTGCAGAACAGCTCCCATTTTCCAGAGCGGTGCAGTGATTTTCTAATTTTAAAAATGAAAAGAGATGTTTTTGGTTCATTTTTGTCCATTTTCATTATGTTTGTCATTCATTTTCATATTTTAATTCAGAAAAATTAATGGGTCTTTGTTTGTTTTAGTCATAAAAAATATGAAAACGACTTGCACACCTTTAGGACCAATTGACTGTCTGATCCTGTAACAATCAAAACTACAGAAGGAGAAAATACAGGCTAGGTTTATATCCTATAACCTGCACAGCATTCACTACATAGGGGTTGCTCACAAGTTGCACACACATTGCATGTAAACCCTCACTGTGGAACGTTTAGGATTGAGCTGACAGCTTGTATATTTATAATAATAATAATAATAATAATAAATATACAAGCTGTCAGCTCAATCCTAAACATTCCACAGTGAGGGTTTACATGCAATGTGTGTGCAACTTGTGAACAAACCCTATGTAGTGAATGCTGTGCAGGTTATAGGATATAAACCTAGTCTGTATTTTCTCCTTCTGTAGTTTTGATTGTTACAGGATCAGACAGTCAATTGGTCCTAAGGGTGTGCAAGTCGTTTTCATATTTTTTATGACTAAAACAAACAAAGCCCCATTAATTTTTCTGAATTAAAATATGAAAATAATAATAATAATAATAATAATAATAATAATAATACAATGAAAAATAAACAGAAACGGTAGAGTCCTTTACAAAAACCACAAAAAATGAACGTGTTTTTGAAAATGAAAATGAAAACGAAGGATGTGCCTTCTGAACCCCTGATTTGGATGAACCCCATAACCTATGGATAATACCTGCTTATGCAAGTGGTCTTTTGGGTGCCCAAAAGGTACCCAAATACTGAGTCATGCAACCCATTACTCAAAATTAATGGGTATTATTATTACGAAATTACTAACTGGCAAATGGTACATTCGTATCAGAACTTAATAATAATAATAATAATAATAATAATAATAATAAATCAGGACCCAAAGGGTAATTTTAGACGTGATGGGCCCGGAGGCCAGCCACGTTCAATCATGGACTGGGATCCATGAGGGGTGTCTGCCTTAGCGGGATTGCTACCTGGCCCTGTTGATGCGGGTTCCCCAGACCCCTGTTTCCCTAACCAACACCAGCCCTTGATTCAACCAAGCCTGACAGAAGCGGAGCCCAGATGATTGTCATCCAGCCTGATTCCGGGGAGAGCTACGCCGACGTGGAGGCCTGCAGCAACCTACAAAAGTGCCACCAGGGCTACGGTGGTGCTGTAGGTGCGCGCCCGGGCGTCGCGCCTAAGGGTGTCGCACACAAGGGCGTGCCCTTGTGCGTGGGCTTAGGCGCGGGCTGTGCTCTAGGTTGGAGCCCTTGGGCAGTTCTACAGGATGGGGAAGAGGGGAAGGAGGGCGGGTGTGGTGACCCGCTCCCAGGCCCGGGTAAAGCAGATGTATCTGGATAATTACCTGCAGAGCCCCAGGGTAAGCTCTGAGCAGGCAGGGGAGGTTGAGAGCCCTCATTCCTCAAGAGAAGAGAGGGCATCTCTGCCGATTAAGGTTCTCGCCTTATTAGCCTCTACATCTATGACTGACCATAACAATACGGGACCTGTGGCAGCACCAATGGGGCAGGTTCCATTACCAGCTGCTCCTTCAGTGGAGGGCTCATGGGAGGTATTGAGTAACCAATGTGCTGTGGTGGAGGATCTTGTCTCTAGACTATACGCACAGCTGGAGAATGTCAACTTGCAACTGGAACTCCAAAGACTCCAACTGGTTATAATCACGGATAAACTTAATATACAGGAGGCTGAACTGATGCAGCAGAGGAAAGAGGACTCATCTAGTAGTGTCTCCACTGGATCCCAGACAGTGCTGGACAATAATCCTGATTATCGAAGGACCCCTCAGAGTGGCTTTGTCACTAGGGAGGCTGTGGACGCTAGTTCCTGCAAACCCATGCTATTGGATTCGCAGGCCCTAGTTCTTAAAATTGGTCCTGCACCCCATGGGTACCTTCCACCCTGGACTTCCAAGGGCCATATTCAAAGGAATTTGATAGCAATTTCTGGCACCTTGATCCACCCAACTGCTATAGTTCGCTATGTGCAATTATCTTCTTATGAGAACACATATTGTATAGTGCTATACTTCTCAGCTGAACCAATTGTTGCAAATTTGTGGTCAAAGGCCCATTTATTTGCTGCCCGAGGGGTCTATTTAGCTCGAGCATATAGGAATCCCATGATCACCCCTTTACTGTCATGTAGAGCTAGAGGAGCATCTGTCCCAGGTAGTAGCCTGAATGATTCTAATTCCATCCCGCTAGTTACCCATAAGATAGTGAGAGGAAGTTTCCTAAGAGTCTGCCTCAATCAGGACTCCCAAGTATCCCTTGGTGGGGCAGGGCATCAGATTTACAGGACCCGTGCCAACAGTCCTCATCTTTAACAAATATTTACTATGGTGGGGAGGGTCAAACTTCGGAGCCTCTGCAGGAGCAGAGTGAGCTCGAGTCACCTTCTGAAAGGCTCATTCCACCAGGGGTATCTAATTCTCCCAGTGCACTCCAGGGACAACACTTGTTGCTAGAAGGTGTTTCCCTTCTGGGGGTGGTGGATGGGCAGACACCAATGCCCGTTCCTGATCAACAACAGGTACAATCACAGGTTCTCCCATTGCTAGATGGGGATGTGGGTGCCGTGGGGACAGGGGGAGGTAGTGGTGATGGGTCTCTCCCAAACAAATGACTAGTCCAGCCAACCAATCCTGGTTTAATTACGGTATGTTCATGGAATGTGGCAGAGTGGGCTAGGCACTGCAGCGACCCTGATTTCAGGGAATATTTACAAACTTTTTCCATCATCCTGGTTCAAGAAACCTGGTCTTTTGATCCTTTGGACTTAGAGGGATATATTTGTAATTCCCTCCCAGCAGTACGTAGGAACTTAAAAGGGAGGCCATCTGGGGGATTGGGTTGTTTTGTTTCCCGAAAAGTCCCCCTTTCAATAATTGAAAATATACTGCTCCCGGGGTTGCTTCAGCAGTTGGTGGCCAGATTAGCTTCCACCACTCTAATAATAATGACCATATACATTCCCCCCTGTAATGGGGGCTCTTTTCGTCTGGCCATGTGGGATAATTTGGAAGGTTTCCTGGAGCTACTGTCATCCAAGTACCCAGATGGCCAAATTGTGTTAACGGGCGACTTCAATGCCCGGTTAGGACCAGATAACCAAACCTTGGCCCCTTATTCTGATGGACTACCTTATGCCCCAGAAACTTATCTGGACCCGAGATGATCTAAGGACAAAGGAATTAACTCTTCTGGGATAAGAATGGCCCAGCTCCTGGTGGCTAGGGAGTTGTATGTATTAAACGGGTCATGTTTCAATGATATGGAAAGGGAATATACATTTGTGGGTCACCAGGGCCCCAGCACAGTGGATTATTCTCTGGTGTCAGCGGGGGTTTTACCCTACGTTACCAACTTCGAGTTGGGGTTCCCGCTGGTGGGGGACCATTTACCTATGGAGTTGTCCCTCACTATGCCTACCCCTTTAGAAATGCAAGTTGGTGTAGCCAAGCAAGACGATGTAACAAATAACAACCAGGTATCTTACGATTCTGTCTGGGTCCCTCACTGGGACGAGGGATTGTCAGTAGCCCTGGAAGCTTTTGCTGCTCAAGGTCCGATTGCTTCAATCCATGGGAGGCTGATTGGCTCTAGAAGTCCTCTCGAGGTTGTGAAGCTATTCGATTTATTAATAGCAGAATTAAAGACCTATATACAGGGAATGGGCCGATCTACTGCCCCCGGTCTTCGCAAAAATAATCAGCCGTGGTTCGACAAGGAGTGTCGGCAGGTTTGAACCAGACTCAAAATTATGCATAGGGAATACAGGAATGCCCATCTAACTAAATTACCCACGCAATACATTGCCCTTTGGGCAAGGTATAGAATTTTAATTAATTCTAAAAAGAGGGGATATTGGGATGCCAGATGGGACTCCCTCTTGCAGACAGCCAAAACATGAGATACCAGGGGTTTCTGGTATCTGGTAAACAGTTCTACCAGGGGAGGGAAGGCCTCACTGGTATCTCAAATAACAGCTGATAGTTGATGGAGCATTTCAGTAAGCTATATAATCAACCGGGCCCTGATAATGACGAAGTACCAGCTAGGGACATCTTGCTGAGGGAGCTCGAGGAGGCGCCCCCCTGGCCACCAGTCCAGATAGAGGAGATGGACACTCTAGTTGATTCCTTGAGGAATGGACGTGCTCCAGGACCGGATCTTATAAGGGTCGAATTTTTAAAGGCAAACAAGGCTTGGTGGCTCCCGGTTCTTGCAGCTTTATTTACAGCTATAAACTGTGCAGGGAGGGTGCCAGGGGCTTGGGCCACGGCTCTGGTTGTCCCTATTTATAAAAAGGGGTCTAGATTAGATCCGACCAACTATAGGCCAATCAGTCTCCTTTCAGTTATATCAAAGGTCTATGCAAAATATCTACTAGGGAAATTGACCACATGGATGGAGCAGGAGAAGATATTGTCCCCAGAACAGGCAGGCTTTCAGCGTGGGCGGTCTATGATAGAACATTGTTATATTCTCCAATTCCTTACTGCCAAGTACAGGGCTCGCAAGGGGGCACTGTATGTTGTTTTTTTGGACCTCAGGGCGGCCTTCGATTCCATCAGTCGAGCCGCCTTGTGGGAAAAGCTGCAGGAATCAACAATCGACAGATGTCTACTGGCCTTGTTTCGATCCCTGCACATCAACTCATCAATGGTAGTTAAGCTGGACAAGCAGGGCCACATAACACCTACAATCCCAACCTCAATGGAGGTTCAGCAGGGGGGTGTGCTGGCCCTGGCTCTCTTCAATTTTTTTATTGACAGGATTATACCACTTGTTGCAGCCCCACAATTATTTCCACCAAAACTGGCAGCGAGGGCCATCGGTTGCCTCTGTTTTGCCGATGATGTGGCCTTATTGTCCCAGACGAGGGTGGGCTTACAACGTCAACTACAGGTTTTTCTGACCTTTTGCAAGGCTAATAACCTTAGCATTAACTACGATAAATCCAAGATCCTTGTCTTTTCTGCTTGTAGCAAAACCCAGTGTTGGTCTGTTGGAGGTATCTTAATCCAGCAGGTCAAGGCATTTAGATACTTAGGAATCCTTTTCCACAGATCTGGATGTTGGAAGGAGCACGTCAATAGAGCTATGAGAACAGCACAGGCAGCTGCCCAATCAATAAATGGGCTTTTTGCCAAGCAGGGTAGGACGGCAGTCAAACAGGCCATCCAGGTCTATAATGCTAAAGTTAGGGCCCAGTTACTTTATGGGGCCGAGTTGTAGGCCCCTTTCCACTCTGGCCTGGTGGATAAGGTCCAAGCCAAATTCCTCCAGCGACTCCTGGGGACTCCAAGAGATACCCCGCTGGCAGCTATCCGGGTGGAGCTGGGTCAGAAGCCATGAACCCAGGCTGCCAAAGAAGCCAGTCTAAAATTCTGGCTCAAACTGCAACTTGATCAGGGCCCCACCTTAATAAAAGCTATGAGGGAGGACCCATTTAGGGACCTCTGGTCCTTGGAGGTGGAAGCCCAATTGGAGGAGATGGGCATTTCAGCAGACTATCTCATCCATAAGCTCCCGGATACGCATAGGAGGGAAGTTTTAACAAAGGTGGGGGACGCTGGGTGGCAATCAGAACTTGCTAGAGTCAGGTTGTCACCCCATGTCCATGACTACTTGTCTTACGCTCCTGCTGTGGGGCAGTTGGCTGCCTATTTAAGTGCTCCAATTTCTGGCAGAGCTAAACAACTTTTTGCCAGTGCCCGGTTCAACTCATTTCCCTCCCATGTCCTCGAAGGTAGGATAAAGGGCATTACATTCTCCGATAGATTGTACCCTTTTGATAACATTACGACTGAGACCATGGGGCACATAATCCTACATTGTCATCTATATGATAAACCACGCCAGGAATTTCTTGCACCTATAACAGACAAGCTGCCAGGTAGGGATGACGTAGTATTATTGGTAGCACTTCTAGGTAGTGCTAACTTGGACACAATTCCGAAGGTGGCTATGTTCTTGCTAAGAGCAGTTCAGTTAAGAATTCAATTTTTAAATAACAACCAACCGGTATAACCAACTATTAACTCTGTGTTATAGAGAGGTCTGGGAGATATTTGCTCATTAACTGGTAATGATGTAGCTTGTTTTTTCTTTGTTTTGTTTGTGTATGTTTTTCTTGCAATGATCGTTGATCACGTAATAAAATGATATTGAATATTGATATTGATCATGGACTGG
Source organism: Sphenodon punctatus (assembly GCA_003113815.1). Taxonomy (NCBI): domain Eukaryota; kingdom Metazoa; phylum Chordata; class Lepidosauria; order Sphenodontia; family Sphenodontidae; genus Sphenodon; species Sphenodon punctatus. The sequence continues at coordinate 142,386 of QEPC01013322.1, read as the reverse complement.
GATCCATTTCGGCTCCCGGTCAGGAATCAGTCCGGCCGTCCTTCAGACGTACCGACCTGATACCTACAGGGGATCGGGGAGGGGGAGGGGCTGCATGGCGCAACGTGTGACTGCACATTCCCCCTCCCTGCACTCCCCCGGCTGCCCGCCTTCCGGGAGATGGGCAGGTGCAGCGGCCAATCCGGCCACTGCGCTCAATCCCGCATCACGGTCTGGGCCATGATCCAGGTTCAGTCAATGTAACAGACATTACTTTTGGCTGATCCCGGACTGTGGTCCAGCTAACCACGATTCTGGACCTCCAGGTGGCCGGAGGTCCAGAATTGTGGTTATTGTGATTCCTGCTGGAGGTTCACTGTGGTGAACGTCTGACGGAATGTACAACAGACGTTACAGGACAAATGGCCACTGCAGGGGATTCACTGTGGTTGATCATGGTCTCGTAAAGTCTGAAATTATCCAAAGTTGGAAAAAATGGTATCAGAAGTCAGAAAAATGGCATTGAAAATCCAAAAATCTGGAAGAATACAAGGAAATTGGTAACTTGGGTAGCCAGTAAGACATGATTCGAGTATTTTGATTAGCAGGTGAAGTCACTGGGTCGATTTGAATACCATAATTCCTATGGGCATGCCTGTTTCTGTGGGTATTTGTTTCAGCTCTACCATATAGTTAGCCTGCATTTGCTTGGTCTGTATTTCTGACACCACATGATGAAGGAAGGACTCTGTGCGGTTCCAAAGCTTGCATACTTGGGTCAACCCACAGAAGTTGACCCAATAAAGGGAAATCAAATGGTTTTGAAACACAGAATAATTTGATGTATTTTGTTGTTCACTGTAATTTTCTTTCATCTCATTCCTGCTTGGAAAGGATGTCGAGTCATCCACAGACCCATGGCTTTAGTCTACTCGTGTCATTCTAAATATAAGACATAATATATCGAGGAATGAAACAGAAAAATAAGGTGCTGCCTCCTTGTGCAGGAAAAGGCACAGCTATCAAAATAAACAGATGCCCATTTGCTACCAGGTAACCTCTATAAGAGGGGGTTACCGGTGAAATATATTTCAAAGGGATACCTGTGACATCTCTAATTCTAATCAGTTCAGGAGTTATAGGAGTTACCAACTCTAAAGTGTGATTCTGCTTGGAAGAATGACTGTGTAAAAATGATTCTGAGGTAGAGTTGAAATGCGTATCTGATTTGGTACCACTGGGTAATTCCTGCATTTTGGGGTATACGTATTGATACCCAAATTCCGTTTTCTACTTTTCAAGTGCCTGAAATCACCCCCAGACATGACACTCTCCCCCATTTTCCAAAATCTGGGACCCAAAGTAAAAAAATCAGGACAAAAGTTATATTCCAGTATGTCGGTATTGGGTACCAAATTGGATGCCATTCTAGGTACTGTACCTGATTTTTTTTTGTGGAATCAGGTAGCCGAATACCACTATACCAAAAAACCATTATTGTCCTGATTTTCAATCAGAATTGCATTTGTCTACTTTGTATATAATACATACACCCCCATTTTACACGTGCACGAATGAATTTTTTTCAGTTCAAACAATTATTCGTTCTGATTTTGTACGTTATATAAAGTATTATTTTTAATTGTTTGATATTTTTATATACACACATATGTCCTATGTTTGATCCTATAGAAGAGGTGGGAAACCTCAGGCCTAGGTGCCATGTTTATTTATTTATTTATTTTACTATTTTTCTACCCCATATGTGCCCCATGGCTAGTTTTTATTTGGCCTCATTCCAGTTCTTGGATCCAGTTTCTACAACTAAGGGCGTTTTCAGACAAGACACTCCCCACCCACCTCCCACCCACTAGACATGTTACAGGGTACCCATAGAGCAGCACTGCAGCCCTGCAACAAGTATAGTGGGTGGGTGGAGAGTGTCTTGTCTGAAAATGTTCTAAGCCCGCATTTACACTTTCAGCAGGCTGGGCCGCACATAGTCTGGCTTTGGGAGAGAATCCGGAAGCCAAAATATGTGCGGGGTTTGGCTGGTGTGAAAGCTTCCCCATGTGGCTTTGCCAGCGATCACCTGGAAGAGTGTAGAGATCCAGCTCTGCACTTTTCCAGGTAATTGATGGCAAAGCCACACCCGGGGGGGGGAAGGGAATCTTTCACATTGGCCAAACCCCCCCACATATTTTGGCTTTCAGATTCTCTCCCAGAGCCAAACTATGCACAGACTGGCCTGCCACCGAAAGTGTGAATGCGGTCTAAGATCTGACAGTCTGAGATTAGGGTAAGGGAGCAGAGTTGAAGGCATGCACTCGAGAACAGGGCACAGATCCATAGAAGTCCAGATAGCCACGAGCTGGACTAAAGTTGAAATTGGTACTTATTTTAGTACCCACAGGTAATACTTGCACTTTTGAGTACGGCATTAAGTACTCAACAGGCTACCCGGGTACTAATCAGGTACCTGGATGCCCCCGCCCCCCTCCCCCAAAGTGGTAACATCTGGTACCTTTTTTTCGATTTTCTGATTACCGATTGGTATATTTGGATGAAAAATTGAAACATTGGTATGGAAAACTGAAAAAAATGGGACCTGATGTTGAAAATTTGGGACCAGAAGTTGACTTTCCAGGACAGAAAATCAAGAAATAGGAGTTCGAATTTGAAAAAATCGGGATGGAAGTCAACATTCTAGGATCAGAAGTGGGCATTCTGACTTCAGCTTGGATATCGGGCACCCAAATCAGATTGCAGTTGGGTACCGATTGGTACCTTATGTTGACAAGCTGATTTGGTACTGGAAATTCATGAGGTATATTCATTTTTGCAGGTAACCATTTCAGCTCTAATCTGGACTCTTTCTGAAGACACCCCTTCAGCATCGCTTCCTCCAACTTTCATGTGGCCCTTGAAGCTTGTAATTTTCAAAATGGACCTTCACAAAAGGGGGAGGGGGGATCTCTTTGGGTTTACATCCTGCACCACGTGCAAGCCCTCTAAGTCAGCCACAACTACAGCAATGCAGTCTTTAGTGCCACTTTATTGTCAGGAACTGTGCACGGTTACAGAAACACAATATCTGACATAAATGTCCAGCTGGGCCTTTTGCCACAGCTAGTTCTTCACTGGTTGTCAGAGGGGTAGGGGAAGGAAGGGGGTACAAGGGTTGCTCAGGCGCACCACACACTCTCTGGAAGCTCTGTTGTAATCGAAGGGGGTCCCAGCGGCCCGTCAGGATAGTATTTGGCCCGTTCCTTGGGCTTTCGCACCTGGAACTTAGGCCCCTATCATCATAGGGCACAGAGCTTGTATTGGGGCAGGGTTCTTGAACACCACAAGGGAATGGTAGAGACAGTGGGGATTGGTGCAGGGGGAGCAAGGCAAGGGCCCAGGGGTAAGGGGAACAGGGATGCAGGGGCTTGCACACAGGAGTGGGGATGGAGGAAAAAGGGGGCCCAGGGAGGAGCAGAAACGCCAGGCCCGCAGGCCCCTTCACACCACCCACTCACACCTTCAGGGAGCAACAGGGAATAGGAACACCAAACACTCACAGGCAATACACTGAATCACTGTCAGAAGCACGTCGAGAACAAGGATGGGGAAGGGCAGGGAAAATGGAGGCCACAAGGGAGACAAACACAGAGGAATTTTCACAGTCTTGCACTTAGCTTTCAAGCGAGAGGGGCTAGTTCATCCAGGCAGGAGCTCTGTTCACCGGCCCAGAGCTCACTGAGAGGCCGGCTTATGAAGGGGAAGCCCCGCCCTCTGCACGCTCCCGCAGGCATGCGGAGCGGCGCANTGGGGGCAGGGCCTATTGCTTCGGGGAGCGGCCGCCGCGCCGGGAAGCAGCCGCAGCGGCTGACACTGGTCCTCATCCGCCTTCCATAGTGAGTGAGCTCACAACCTGTCTGTCTCAGCCAGGATCGCCGTGGCCTGATGCCAGAATGTGGCAGCAGCACAAGACAACAGCACAAGCCAGCCTGGGGTGTTTGGCATAGCTGGCGGAGCCTGTGGAGCAAGAGTCATCTCCCCCTCCTCCCATAGACATGGTATGAGAGTGGAAGCAAGGGGTGTGTGTGCTCACAGGAGGCTGCTCCCTTCCCCCCACCCTTGTCGGGGTAGGGTCTGGGGAGGGGAATTGTCAGGATCCTTCCTATATCAGCTGGGACAGCTGAGTGGAGCTTGGAGGCAGCAGCACAAGCAAGACTGGGGTGTTTGGCGGAGCTGGTGGAGCCTGTTGAGCAAGAGTCATCTCCCCCGCCACCCCAATGGACATGGTAGGAGAGTGGAATCGAGGGGGGTGCTCACAGGAGGCTGGTGAATGGCCATGGGACACTGCTCTCTCCGCCCCCCCCTTGTGGGGCGGGATTTGGGGAGAGGAATTACTAGGATCCTCCCTATATCAGCTGGGACAGCCATGTGGAGCTTGGAGGCAGCAGCACAAGCAAGGCTGCTGTGTTTTGCTGAGCTGGCGGAGCCTGCGGAGCAAGAGAGTCATTGCCCCCCACCTATGGACATGGTAGGAGAGTGGAAGCAAGGGGGGGTGCTCACAAGATGCTGGTGAATGGCCGTGGGACACTGCTCCTTCCCCCTCACCCCTTGTGGGGGCAGGGTTTGGGGAGGGGAATTACCAGGATCCTCCCTATATCAGCTGGGACAGCTGGAGGCCGTGCTGGGGGTGTGGGATGAAGGGGCATGGTCAAAGGGGCCTGCCCTTTGGCTGGGCCCTTTGGCCGGGTCAGGAGTTTGGGACAGAGGGGTTATTTGTTTGCTTTATTATTATTATTATTATTATTAAACATTTATAAAGCGCCAGTAGTAACCTGGCGCTGTACAGAACATACAATCAGATGCGGTCCCTGCCTGTGGCTTACAATCTAAAAATAATATGGGTTGTTTACTGGTAAAGGTAAAGAGGGACTCTCCCCCGGGTGAGAGAGGGGTGGAGAGGGAGGACATCCCCTGGTGGCAGCAGGGGATGGAAGAAAGAATAGTACAGAGCCAACTCCCTGGTGTGAGCAGGGGGTGGGGTGGAGATGGGACCAGTATGAACCCTTGAGGGGAATGGTATGTTTAATTAATTGTGAGTGATGCACTGTAATGGGTTTGGGATGGGTATTTAAGTGGTTGATTGAGCTGTTATATTGTATTATTGTGTTCTGGGTCCCCTGTGTGGGATATAACCCAGTATGTTATTTTGTTATTGTTGTGAGCCGCCTCGAGCTGACCTGAGGTCAGCAGAGCGCGGGATATAAATAAAGGGATGATGATGATGATGATGATGAATGTTTCCTCTGTTAGGGCTTCAGTATCCTGGCCAGCTCAGAGCAGAGACCTTCATCCTTCTGGTTCTCTGGCCAGACTCTGACTGACTGTGTGTCCTGGCACTCTGCGAGTCTTAGGCTGCTTTTAAACGAGGGCGCGCTGAAGCGCCTCCCAAACGCCGCATTAAAGTAAAGCCGCCGGAAGTGGCGTTCTCCCCGTTGCCGGCGTCGGCGTCGGCTGGAGACACAGGGCTTTGGAGCAGCGCGTTCTTAAGCCTAATATTTGAAGTCTTAAGAACGCGCCGCTGCAAAGCCCCGTGTCTCCAGCCGCCGCCGGCAACGGGGAGAACATCACTTCCGGCGGCTTTGCTTTAATGCGGTGTTTGGGAGGCGCTTCAGCGTGCCCTCGTTTAAAAACAGTGTTATAGACCCAGGGGGGCAGGACTTCAGTGGTGAAACAGGCTCTATTAAAGGGCCAGCAACCCACTTTGTCACATGGCCCCTTTGAGGGAAGAGGTTCCCCATCTTGTCTATACTGTCGAGCCCAGGAATGGGCTAAATATTGATCAGATCTACCAACAGACCTTCCATGGGATTCCACATTGACATTACAGAGCATATTTGCTGGATCTGGTCTATAGATTCTGCTGACTTGAGGTCACTTGTGGCAAGTGAAATTCTGGAGTAAATCTTTATGGCTGGCTAATAAACTGTTACTAGAAGAGGTGACACAGTTTTAACAAGAGTCTGCCCCAACCTACATTGCTCTGAACGTTGCTTTTTAACACTTTTCTGTTAGAAAGGACAAGTGCTTCAAATAACCCCATGTCACATTCACCCACCAAGCCAATTAAACCCCAAATGTCCCTCTCCCTTGTATTTTTAAGTCTTACCTATATTTTTTTTTCAACTCTAGCACAAGAAAAGGTTGAACCCCATACAGAGAGTGATTGATCTGATACATTCTTTATTCTTTTTGTGATGTTTTCTCAGAACAAACAGAAACGGCCCTGCATGGATGTATAACAGGTTTTTTTTTAAATGAAGGGGGGGAAAATCGTCTTCCCAAATTATAGGATTTTCTTATTAAAGCCCAAAGCCCCTGGGAAATTTAGAAGTTTCCTTTCAGCTCACTGTTTTTTAAACACTTCTTCCATCCAAGCCTACTGTGAAGACTGCCTTGGAACTTCAAGAGGCAATGTGAAATGTATCTGAGATAGCAGTACTCTGACAGAATGAAAAGGCAATGCCATTACAGTAGCAAAACTCTCCTATATGAATACCTTTACAGAGATTCTCAAACTTTTAAAGAAGGCTTTAACTTGTGTTGAGGTTTGCCAGAGTTCAGCCCTGGCAATGAAATTCATGGAGGGGCAGTACGAATATGCAACCCAAAATGGGAAAGACCAGGAAATGGCTGATAATGGCCATTTCAGGATTGCACATGAAAGGGATAAAATGATGCCTCATTTGACTTTCATTAATAACTTTCCTGCCCCACCACCATACCGGCCATCATATAGATTAAATCGCAAGAACTCCTACTTTATATTCAACTGTAGACAACAGGTGGCAGGGTAGTAGGTCTAGTGGCTGGGTTGCTAGCTGAAGATTAGGGCTTAGCTTTCTACTTTGACAAGTTCTGGGGCAGGAGACATGCCTTCTGGGGCAAGCCTGGGTCCACAATAATAATAATAATAATAATAATAATAATAATAATAATAATAATTCTTCATTAAGTATTATTGTTAAACTTTCCCTTTTCCTGTTGTCCGTGGACGTTGAGGCCCCTCCCCATACCACACAACGTAGCTACACCTTACTCTCTCTCTCTCCCTGTCTTTCCCATACTCCTATTGTGCCCCCCCCCTTCCCCATGTTCTTTAAGGGTGTTTTAAAATGAGATGTTGGTCAGCTGCCAGGTGGAAGAATTGAACACAGCTTGCAATGAGTCACTTAATGAAACTGAGTGGGTTTCCATTTCACTGGTCAATTTCACCCTTAGTGATTCACTCCCCCTCATCCCAAGGTGATATGACCAGGGCAATGAGAGCATTGGCCTGCTCCAGATGTGGAGTGGAGGGGGGTAGGGAGCGCTGCGCAGCAGGCTGGCTCCACCTCTGCACTGCGCCCAGTGCCCCAACCCCGTCACAACAGGCAGCCATGACTGACTGCCATGGTGGCCCCTGACGTTGGTCCAGGATGGGGGATGGTTTTTATTTTACCAAGTATTTTACTAAGTACTGAATAGTGAGTATTCATTCGAGTTTCCAAGGACCAGCTGATGGGGGATGGTTTTGCCAACTGGCCCAGCTGGGCAGCTGCCAGGCCCGGACTGTCAGCTTGCTTCATTCTGACCCCACATTTCCAGCCTGGCCACTACCCCCACTGGGGGTTGTACTGGGCCCATATCTGACGGCTCTGGAACCAACGTACTGCTGTGACGCTGGCCCAGCTGGGCCAAAGTGAACTCTACTGGGCCAGTGTCACATTTGTAAAAAAACACCTATTATTTTAGGCAACAGTAAAAATGCTAAGCCTGGAGAGCTTGTTTCTCAACGGACATAAATTGGAGTTTTGCCAATTTAAGCCATCTGAGGAGCAGAGCCTATTAATTTTTTTTTTCCCCTCTGAGAAATTAGTTTTCAGACTTTGTTGGACAGAAGTTGGACTCACAAGATAAATCAAAAGTGGATAACCAAGGGGAAAGGCAATATTATTATTTTTCCCAAACAACAACAACAAAAAATTCATTATTCAAAGCCTAAAGCTACCTCCACACAAGCTGTTATTATCCAAGTGAATTTCCAGAGGTTTTCAGGGATGGATTTGCATTTTAATATCCAGGTCAATTTATTGGGAAGATTGAAGCATCTTTCGTGCGTGTGTGTGTGTGTGTGTGTAAGCATGTGTTTGTGATGAGATGATTGATCATCCTTGCAGACAAAGTGAAAGGGGTCAGTTATGCTGCTAACGATTAATCATCTGCATCAAGCATGGATTTATAAGGAAACTTTTAAAACCAACTTCTGCCATCCTACCTTTGTCTTATAAATTGTTATCACTGAGAAAGCTGTGATCATATTCATCAATAGAACATTAAACTCCTGACTTGGGAGCGGTTAAGGGAGAGAAAAGCAAAATGAGACATTTTCCTGACAATGAGATGGGAGGGCTGTCTATTTTAACCATTATCATTGTCTGTTCTTCCCTCCTCATCCGTCTCCTCTTTGTTGGTAATACAGTACTGAGTTACCTAGTGTTTAATCAACAGTCTAATGTGCTAACTATCACAACATGGATTCCTCTCATATCAGACTGTCTGGAGCCAGCTTCCATCAAGCAGTGTCTAGGTACTTAACACCTTAATGATCTTGCCAAACGACCGGGGATGCACAGGGAGGGTGAAAGAGAGAGATCCTTGGAGATAGCAATAATTACGGACAGACACACAAATGCATTTGGTGCCAGATTTTGTTACCTCCAATAAGCAAAATTAAAGCAAACCTTTTCTCTTCTACAATTACATAGGATGTCTCTCTAGGAGTTTTAGGACAAATGAGGGAAGAGATGCTAATGGTCTGAGCGTGCACCATGTAAGCCAATGGAAGTAGGATTGGACCCTAAGGGATAATTTTTTTGACTTTGGAAGCCAACTCAACTTGAATGCCAGGTTAGCAAATGAAGGTCACTGCTATACTCCCTAGCTTAGTTGACCTCATGTACCTAAACTGAACTTAAAGTAGAGTTTCACTGTCTATGCTAGGTTTTCAACTATTAGTTATCTCATTTTGGAATCCACACCTTTCCCCCTAACATGATGTGTCCTAATATACTGTGTCAATCCAGCTCTTTCTCTGGTATCACTCACTCTGTTCTGTTCTGGTATCTTAGCACCTTCCAACAGCGTATTAAGCGATGTGATTAACACCAAGGCTGGAGTAAAACAGCCTCCCCCCCCCCCGAAAATTTCTACAATCTCGGAATGTTGGTTGGAATTCCATTCCAAGTTCCATCATCCGGGTGATGACACTTGGTGCCCTGTATTGCACATGCGTGAAATGGCAGCTCAGTCAGGGGAGTGCTGCTTCGCATGTGAACAGTGCAGGAGGAAATTAATCCAATCATTTCAGTGAAAGCAGAGCAGAACGTATTCTGGTCTGGGTTTTCATCAGATGAACCAAAACAGCTGGATCTGCCAAAAATGGAATCCATGCTGGAATTTAATTTTGGCCCTGATTAAAATCGGTCATTCCCTTATCATTTATTCTCTCTCACATCCTCTCCTCAGAGGAAGATTTTGGTCTCTTTGGATCCTCAAAATTAGAACCCTTTCCAAGCCTGCACCAACTTGATGGTGGCCATTTTCCCTGAGACAGTTTATAGAACAAAAAATGCAAAATACTGGATAGACCATCAGTCAACAGGGTGGCCAAACTAATGGTGTAGATGATCCATCCTCAAGACCCCCCTTTTCCTTGCTGCCTTTCCCAATGCCTGCTAGTCTTTCCCCTTACTCTTACTGTCAGCCCTCCTCTGCTGACTGCTGCTACTGACCTCTTTGTAACCAAGCCCAGCACACGCACCTGAGACTTTGCATCCGCTTGAATGTTTGTCTTCTCCCCTGTCTCTCCCACTGTCCCCTCTCCCTGTCTCCCCCTCCTTGTCTTTTAGATTGTAAGCCACAGGCAGGGACCGCGTCTAATTCTATGTTCTGTACAGCACCAGGCCACACGACTGGCGCTATATAAATGTTTATAATAATAATAATAATAATAATAATAATAATCCACTTATCTCAGGCCTCAACCTCATGCAATCTAGCAGGATCCCTCCCACTGTTTTCCAGCTCTAGAGCACCTCAGCCACTGGTCTTGGGAGTCAAAAGGAGCACCCCTTTTTAGAGACTGCCTTGCCCTGTGGGGTGGCTGGAGGAGCTTCCCTAGCCTGTTTTCTCCCTGTCGACATTCCCTAGCATGCCACACCTACTCTCCTCCCCAGAGGTGGTCGCTGAGAGGTTGATACCTCTCTCCGTACTGTGATCTACCCCATATCAAATGTATTTGCTCACTCAGTACACGTATACCTCTCTGAGTTTTTCCCACAGTCACCAGGATTCGACCCACTGTCAGCCAGGGACATGCACCACCCACCTCCACCCCAGTAACTCAGAGATATCAGGGGTTCTGGGGAGAGTAGTGGGGCAGCCGTGTTAGAACACTTCTAACTCCCTCCATTGAACTCCCTTCCCCTTTTCCAGTGTGAGTCTGACCACATGGAGTTCCATGATGTCATGACACTTCATAAAGGGTGAGGTTATATAAAAAGAGGTGTGGCAGATCCTTAGCTCTACCCCTTCTCATCATGCCCCCCATCCTGTGAGGAATATTATGACATCACAATGCTTTGTAAGAAGTGTGGTTACATCAGGAAGGGGCATGGCAGCCCCTCTGACCTACCCCCACCTTAAAGGAGATGGGAAACAATTGTTCTTTCTCTTTATTTATTTATTTATTTATTTATTTAAATTTCTTCCCTGCCCTTCCCCTAAGGCTCAAGATGGCATACAATGTTAAAAACACAAAATACATTGAAATCCCTTTTTTAAAAATACCTTCGCCCCTAAACCCATCCACCCCAACCCTTATCTCCACCTGCCAAATGCTTTGCCAAAAAGAAAGGTTTATCTGGAATGTGCTCAAGCTGAGCTCTGACAGACTCTGGGGGAAGGGAGTTCCACAATACTGAGGGAACAATCGAGAACTCCTCTTTGCAGGCACTTGTATGAACAACATTGGGAGGTGGGACCCACAAGAAAGTGCTCCCGGTCGACTTCAGGAATTGCAGTGCAGGAAGGCAGGACAGTTTGATAATCTCTCCTGGATCCTTTACATCTGTCTCAAGCCAAGGTTCATGACACCAACAGCAAAGAGGTAGAGCTAGGGATGGGAGAACATGGTTTGGAAGTTTGGAGTTCGGAACGAACTCGACCAGTTCGGTTGACCGAACCGAACTTCCGAACCGAACTCGATTTTCGAACTGAACTGAACCGAACCGAATTTCCGAATTCGGCTCTGTTCGCCCATCCCTAAAAGATAATATTCCGTTTAGTTCAATGGGGTTTGAATTTCCGAACTTTGTTCGGAAGTTCGGAGTTCGGACCGAACTCAAATAGTTTGGTCGACCAAACCGAACTTCCGAACCAAACCAAATTTCCGAACCAAACCGAACTGAATTTCCGAACTTGGTTCTGTTCGCCCATCCCTAGGTAGAGCAGGGAGGGAGCTTACTTAATCTGAATGAGAATGACTGCAGAGCTTTCCACTGTTTGTTTTTCTTGAAAGCTTCTGGAGATTTAAGGAGCAATAAACAATTTTATGTGCAATTTATCCAAACATATTTTTATTTGCTATAAAATAGAAAATAGCCAGGAAAGAAAAATGGAAATGACATTCATAAAAAAAAAACCAAGCCAAGTATATAAAAATAATCAAGAAAGAAAGAAAGAAAGAACAATGATGGTGCTTATCTAAACATGTTTATGTAGTGGTTATTTAAAAGCAATAAATACCTACGGGATGATTCATGTATTAGTATTAGATTAAGTGAGTTTTTCTTAGCAAGGGTCTCATTATGGACCTTTGAAATGAATGATTTGTCTCTCAGCCCAGCTATTGATTACAAAGTCATGTAAATCTTATTATAGCGGTACCGGGGTCATGCCCAGATCACTGCCATTAAATTATTTCTTTGAAAGTATACTGGTTGCATTCTGGAAAGAAAATAAGTTTTACAACTGCTAAGTGGCAGCATAAGACACATCCATATTTATAGGAAGAGCGATAGAGATGGCAGCATTGCTACATTATCCTCAGATACCACATGTTAGAGAAGCCACTGAAGCCAATGGGACTTCTGCATTGATCCTAAATGCCCAAAGGATCAAGCACTTAGCCTAGAGGGATGAAATTTTTGCCTCCATTGAAGTCAGAGGCCAAACTCCTATTGAGCCTGTTAGAGCTAAAACCACTACTCCCCAAAATGGGTATACCTTTTAGAATTGCGGTACTCAACCGAACCTAATAACTTTGAGTACTAATCAGAACCCAATTAGTGCCTGATGGACTACCCAAATTTCTGAATGACTGTGTTGGGTCCAGGTTGTTGTTTTTTTTACTTCCAATACCGTTCTTTTCATTTCATTTTTTTTCTGAATCCTGGTACTGATTCATTGGGAAATCCAATTGGGAAATCTGGTACTGACATTGGTTTACCCATTAGTAAACGGTAAATCAGCAATTCAGCAAGGGTAATAAATTGGGTACATGACCCAATACCGGAGTATCGACTGGGCACTGACAAACTGTTCAAAAACGTATTACTGGGAGGAAAACCACCCATTTTAGTTCCAGTCCTGGATTACAGCAGACATTAATATAACTTAATGTGGAGATGACATCACAGTCCTCGTTCACAGGAGAATTCAGAAAAATAAATATGGGCTCATTTGTTCATGGTGTAAGGTCCCTTGGAGGCTGTTTCTTCATTGGGTTTCTACACATTAGCAACATGGACCCAATCCTCGTGCGGCTCCTTGACAGGCAATCACAACACCACACAGCAGGAGCTGGCCACATGGTTGCAGGGAGGCTCAGCAGGCCAGTCCCTATCGGTGATCCTGCCATGACTGAGGAGGATTATGGCCTGGCCCTACCATGCCTCCCTCCCCTGGCCGGACCTAAAGAACTCTCCTGGCTGTGACATGACCGCGTGTGATGGGTGCCAGCACCAGTCACTCATGGTTCCACTGTGGAGTTCACTTGGGGTGGGCAGAAAAAGCCTCACCACATGGGTTGCCCTGCCCTGGGCAGCTTTACCCCATGTGGGGGAAGGCTGCTCCACAATGTGTCCTTGGAATTTTTCCAAGAATGCATTATGTAGCAGGCAGCTATTCATCCCGCCATGGCGCAGGAGGAACATCTGGCTGCTGCTGCCCACACGATGCACTCCATCATGTGTCCTGACTGTCTAGGGAAGGGTAAAGCTACCCAAGGCATGGTCGCTTCCCCTTCCTGTCTTGTCTGGAGTCTCCCATGACTCTTGTGACCAAATCCATTCTTCTGGTGATGTATAGCGGGGTGAAAGGGTTTGACAGGAAGTAAATGGGCCACAGAATAACTTATTTACTGATTGCACAGAAAAGTCAACTCTTTTCAGGTAATTAGGTATAAATAAATAATAACGATGACATGGTTCTTTTATCCACCTCAGAAGTCGGTCTTCGACATTTATTTGTAATTTTAAATCAGTACTGCAAGGTAAATCACAAGGAAGTTAACCAAGAAAAATCCAAGGTTATGGTCTTTGAAAATAATTTTCATACCAGTCAATGACTGTTAGATGGAAAACCTCTTGAACAAGTGGGAATATAAATACCCGGGCTTGGTGTTTTCTAGTAATGGATTATGGGGTAAGCATATGTCTATAGTTAAAATGAAACTGGCTTGAACAGTTGGGGGAACAATCAGGTTCTGGAGAACATCTGGTGGGAAGCTAGTTTCCCCAGCTTTGACGTTATTAGAGCACAAACCTACCCCTCGGGCATTGTATAGGGTGGAGATTTGGGGTTTTAGGCAGAATGAGATGATTGAGTTGTTTCAAAATAAGCTTCTCCACACAATATTGGGAGTTCCATTATGCACACCAATTTGCATGTTAAGAGTGGAAACAGGGATGCTACCAGTTGAGATGTGAGGTCATCTGAATTCTTTTCGTTATTGGTTACGCCTTACAAAAAATCAAGTTAACAGACTCCCAAAACTTGCTTGGCAAGAAAAACTCAATGAGGGTTTTGTATCTCCCTGGTATCAGGGTCTGTTCACTTTATGTTCAGTGGTCGGACTATCTATTCCTTTTATAGGGTGCTTTACTATAAAATAGGGGCAGAGACATGATGGAAACTCGTTTATCGGGCGTTTATATCCAGAATGATTTGGCCGATGTTTCTGAGAATAAAATATCCCCTTTCTATGGTAGATTCAAGTCCTCACACCATATGGAGCAATATTTGGCAGTTATGACTATTTTCCCCATTCATAGGGCAATGATGTTAGTGAGATTTCAGTTGGTGCCATCTGCTGTGTTAGATGGGAGATTAAAACAGGTTCCCTATAATGAAAGATATTGTGCTTGTGGTCAGTCCAAAGTGGAGGATTTAGTACACTATCTATTTGAATGTACAATAACAAAAGATGTAAGAGGGAAATATTTAGACCCTATTTTGAAAAGGAAAACTCATTGGGACATTAATATTAAAATCGCCTACATTCTTGCCCATCCCAATAAAGATACTGGAAGGAGGGTGGCAAATTTATATTTATTTCATAAATTTATACCCCGCCCCTCCAGCCATGCAAATATGGCCTTTGCTCTGGCTTGTCAGAAGAAAAATAACCTAGGGTGATATATTGTACTTGTTTAATTTGGCACACTACCTCCCTTGTGGTTAAGTTAAATTTATTCAACCTGATTTTATTGTGGATCATTTTGATCATATTGGTGGTAATATGATATGTTAACAACTAATTGGTTTACCCTGTGGTTAACTGCAACCAGGGAACAAGCTCTGCTGAAGTAAACCCTGGAAAGAGCAAGGCATTATTGTTAATTAATAAAAGGGGGCAAGGCTTTGGTTATGACTAGTCTGCTCTGGATTCTGTGATAAGGTATTCCTCAACCATCTCGGATATATTTGTAATGATTCATTGTATTAGTGAAATAAGAGCTTTATGTTGTATTGATATGTCTTTTTCACATGGAGATATGTTTGTATTTTCTATTTTATTGTATTTTCTATTTTATTTTTGGCCTATTTTATTTATTTATTTATTTATTTATTAGCCGCCCCCTCATGCCCATGGCATCCCGGGGTGGCTTACAACACTAAAAACAACAACAATAATAAATTATTAATTTTAAACATTTTTAAAAAACATCTCTCCCTCCCCCATCTACCCCTCCCTCCCACCCTCCCCTCCGAAGGTCTGGGCGAACAGCCAGGTCTTGCAGGCTTGGTGGAACGCCAGCAGACCCGGGGCCAGGTGAGCTTCCTCCTGGAGGGAATTCCAGAGTCACGGCCCGGCCACCGAGAACGCCCGTTCCATTGTGCCCGGGCCGCAACTCTGGAATAACCTAACCTGCCTAACATGGGGGACCTCCAGGAAGACACCCTCGGTAGACAGCAGGGATCGTTCTGAGACACAGAGGGTGAGGCGGTCCCCAAGGTATGAGGGGCCGAGACCGTGTAGGGCTTTATAGATCAAAACTAACACCTTGAATCTGGCCCAGTATGGTATAGGCAACCAGTGCAGAGTGTGGAGCACAAGTGTTATGTGCTCCCGCCAACCCATCCCCATAAGGAGACGGGCTGCCGCATTCTGCACTAGCTGCAACCTTCGGACCAGAAACAGGGGAAGCCCCACGTAGAGTGCATTGCAGTAGTCCAGCATTGAGGTGATGAAGGCATGGATGAGAGTGGCCAGGTCAGGTCTGGAGATGTATGGACGGAGCCTCTGTACTAGATACAGCTGGCGGAAGATGGCTTTAGCCACCGCCTTCACCTGCCGATCCAGACGGAGGTCCAAATCCAACACCACCCCCAGACTCTGAACCTGCTGGGCTACAGGAGGGCAGACCTCCCCCCCACCGGGGGAGCCAGCACCCCCCTTGTCCTTCCCACCACTATCACCTCTGTCTTATCGGAATTAAGTTTCAGTCTGCTGTGCCGCATCCAATCCACCATGGCCTCAAAGCATTGGGAAAGTATCGAGACAGCAGGACCTGGGTCAGTTGAAAACAAGACGTACAGCTGAGTATCATCAGCATATTGGTGACAGTGCACCCCAAACCCTCTCACGATCTCCCCCAGGGGCTGCATATATACATTAAATGATAATGGAGACAGAATCGAACCCTGTGGAATGCCGCAGGTCAAAGCCTAGGGGCTTGATGTTTCAGCCCTCAACACCACCCTCTGGCTTCTCCCCAAGAGGAATGAGCGGAACCACCCAAGGAAAGTCCCATCCAGACCCCCCAGGTCTCGCAGCCATCTCAAAAGCAGCCCATGGTCCACGGTGTCAAAAGCGGCCAAGAGATCTAGCAGAATCAGAAATGTTGAACATCCTGCGTCCATCTCCCAGCGGAGATAAATCCACCAAGACCACCAATGCTGTCTCAGTACCATAGCCGGGGCGGAATTCAGACTGAAAAGGGTCAAGGAAAGCCGATACTATCCAGATGCGCCTGGAGCTGCAGTGCCAATGTCCGTTCAATAACCTTCCCTAAGAAGGGAAGATTAGAGATGGGGCGGTAGCTGGCGAGTGCACCCACATCCAGAGATGGCTTCTTCAGAAGGGGGCGCACCACAGACTCCTTGAGACTGGGAGACAGCCTCCCCTGCTGGAGGGATGCGTTGACCACCCTCACCAGCACTGCCCCCAACGTCATCCTGGAGGCTTTCACCAACCAGGACAGGCATGGATCTAATTCGCAACTTGTGGCTCTAACAGAACCCAGGACATCCACCGCATTGTCCGGTGTCACTTCCTGAAACTCCTCCCAGAAAGTTCAACCAGATGGTGCCTCCAGAACCTCGTGCCACTACCTCACCCATTACCTCCAACACGGTGTCAAAGTTACTCTGGACCTGAGCGATCTTGTCTGCGAAGTGGATGGCAAACTCCTCACAGAGGGCCTGGGACAAGTCCCCATCGAGGCGGAGGGAGGCCGGACTGACCAGCCCCCGCATCACCCGAAACAGCTCCTGGTATCCAAGGAGATAATAGCTAAAACAGATGGTCCCAATGCAGCCCATGCCTATGTGGAATGTATGCATAGACAAATGGGTCATGAGCACCCACTGAAGACTCGCTAGGTGCATGGAACTGCAGCTATAGCAAACTGGATTTTCAGAAAGCACTTGATAAGGTCCTTCATGAGAAACTCTTGAGGAAATTAAAATGTCATGGAATAGGAGGCAGTGTCTTATTGTGGATTGGTAACTGGCTGAAGTATAGGAAGAAATGATCCATTTTTACAATGGAGAGAAGTAAATAGTAGAGTGTCCCAGAGATCTCTACTGGGACCAGTGTTGTTTAATGTATTCATTAATGATCTGGAAAGGGGAGTAAGGTGATCAAAATCCCATTCAATGCAACCTCCCATTTTAACAACAACAACAAATGATTTTTCCCTTCCAACGAATTCAAAGAAATGCTCCAAATTGCACAAGTGAAATCATGCATTGTGCAGTGTACCCCTAACAAATTCTCTCTCTCTCAATCTGGGCAGGAGCCGTTCAGACTTGTTTAATTATTACTTACATTCTAATATAGTCTGAAGAGAAAAAATTAATTGCAAATTGTATCTGTCTAACGGGTAATGTAATACCAGCTAGGATAAAACTTAAAGCTTCTCCAATTAAAGCTGTTAGTTAAATAGCAATATGTGATCAGAAATGCAAAAAGTAGTTTAACTTTATCCCTCATGCAAACATACCCTGGGTAGGGTATGTGTGAGCCATCTGTCCGAATATGGGCTAAAGTGAGCCTTTGCATAATTATATATATGAACATAGCTACTATGACACGCAAAATAATCTTCCAGTGCTTCTAAGAGAAATAAAACTTCACTTTATTCACTGAACGCTAAGTCCTGAGGCACTTGCTAAATATTTATACAGCCCTCTCTCACTAAAGTCATTGAAGATTTGTCTGAACGCAAAGCATGTGTTGAAGAAGGAATATTGGGGAAATAGTCCTGGACAGGTACATTGAAACCATAGAATTCTTAGGCTTCCACCTACCAGAGGGGACACATCTGTGTTGTTGGAAGAACAGAACCAGCCCACACGTTGGACAAACGGGAAACTTGTGGCCTTCTGAAAGCAGTACTTCTACTCTCAATCTGGCAGCAGCACTGATGTGACTCAGGGTATTAACAGACATGACAAAATCACACTGTGGCCTGCTTTAACCAGAACCGGCCTGGACCTCATCTCAATGTGTTTACAGGCACCTCCAGATGTTGGCCGGGGATTACCCCAGACCCTGTTGGTGGCTAGGCCCAGCTGTGACCCAAGAAAGTCTCTGAGTCACAGTCCGGGCTAAGGTCTGCCGGATCGGGGCAAAGCAGGCCATAGCAGGCTATCATGTCTCTTGTGGCCTGCCATGACTGGCCTGGATTGGGTCCACCATAGCTAGCACACATGGCTGGACATCATTGGCCGCCATGGCTGTCTGTCATGGTGGGGGCGTGGCATGGGGGCTGGAGCCGACCACATGTTTGTGTGTCTCCCTGCTGGGAGGGCACCCCAGCAGCCTCAGCCTGGCTGCCAGCACATTTGTTCAGCAGGCTGATCCAGTACAGGCTGCGTCAGTGATGCTTTTTCTGCCTGTGCTGTGTCTGGCTGCAAGCAAGCCAACATCACTCCATTAACACCCTCAGTTACTAGGGATGGGCGAAGAGAACCTGGAAATACGGTTCGGTTTGGTTCAATTCGGAAATTCGGTTTGGTTCGGAAGTTTGGTTCGGTCGACCGAACTATTTGAGTTCGGTCCGAACTCTGAACTTCAGAACGAAGTTCGGAAATTCAAACCCCATTGAACTAAATGGAATATTATCTTTTAGGGATGGGCGAACAGAGCCGAGTTCAGAAATTCGGTTCAGTTCGAAAATTCGGTTCGGTTCGTAAGTTCGATTCGTCCAACTGAACTGGTCGAGTTCGGTCCGAACTTCGAACTTCCAAACCGCGTTCGCCCATCCCTATCAGTTACTTCTAGGTTGCCCAGAACAGCCATACTGCTACTATCCTGCCTCCTACAGCTGCAATATTTAGCTCTCATTTCCAGGCTCAGGAACCAGACCTCAAACCAGTGTCAGCTGTAGGGATGGGTCACAGGGCCTAATTTTGGTTTTGGTTTTATTTTGGTGTCAGATCCCTGACTTTTGGTAAGTGTATCGGTTTTGGTTCTTGGTTCTTTTTCCCATTGAAGTTAATGGGAAAGAGAACCAAGAACCACCTGAAAGGGATCTGGGACCAAAACCACCCCTGGTGGGCCATTCCATCCCCACCACCCCACTCCCGGCCCCAGAGGGTGGGGGTAGGGATCCATGTCCCTATCAACCCCACCCACTGGGGCCTGCTTTTTTACCCACCCCTACCTTCTGGGCCCCTGCACCAACTTCTGCCAGTCTGGAGGATGGGGGTGGGCCATCGGCTGGACTGCTTGATGGGCTGCTGGCTCTGCTGCCAGAGGCCAGGCCTCCTCTGCTGCTGGATGGTAGTGAAAGCCAGCTCTGCTGCTAGGCTGCCAGGCCTTGTCCACTGCAGGGTGGTGGAGAAGGTCTGGCCGCCTGGCAGCGGAGTCAAATCCCGCCACCAGCCAGGAGCAGAGGAGGCCACAGCTCCACTGTGGAATGGCTGCACACATGCGCAAAGTGGCTGCCCTCTTCAAAAATGGTGCTGATGCTGCCGGTGCCATTTTGGATAAGAGTTCCACATGCGCAGAATGGACTCGGCGGTCATTTTTTGCATGTGCGCTGCGCCACTGCTGATCCGGCAGTGTTTCCTCTCATCTCTGGACCTACTGGGACCAAGAAGAGAAGGCCTAGCTGCCTGGCAAAAGATCTGGCTCTGCTTTGGGTGGCTGGGCCTCCTCTGCTGCTGGCTGATGGTGGGAGCTGGCCCTGTTGCCAGGCGGCCAAGCCTTCTCCACTGCCCCAGCCAGAGGCCCACCCCCATCCTCCAGACTGGTGGCAGTAAGTGCAGGGGTCCATGGGGAGGGGGATAAAAATGCCAGTCCCCGGTGGGTGGGGGTGATAGGGACGTGTATCCCCACTCTCTGGGGCAAGGAGTGGGCCCCGGGAAATGAAGTGGGTGAGGATTCCCCGGCTGGCTGGCTCTTCCCATTGAAGTCAATGGGAGGATTTCCCATTGACTTCAGTGGGAACATACGATCTGAAAACTGGGAACAGAGAGGGCCCGATTTTTGGATCCTTCAGTTTTAAACCGAAGCAGCCACTGTCGGGCTGTTTCGGTTAAAACAAAACCCGATAGTACCACCCCATCTCTCCTGGGTTCAGGGGTAGCGGCCAGCTCAGCAATGCGACTATCACTGCTCTGTTGGGCCCATATCCTGATCCGAAGGCTGTTACATCCAGCACCATTCCCACAGCCCTCCCTTTTCCTAGTTTCAACTGAATGTGAGTTAGGGCTGAAACTCAGCTCGATTGTCTCACCGACTCTCAATGAGAAGGGGTGTGTGTATTCCCATTTCACCTCGAACTGAACCGAGTCAAGAACCCCCCCCTTCTTGTCAAGAGCTGGCAAGAATTCAAGGAGGTGGGGGTGGCAGGCAGGGGGACTGATACAGGAGCCAGAGATGAGCAGGGGGAAAAGACAAGCCCCCTGAGTACCGCCACCCCCCACCTGGAATCCCCACCTAGAGGGGAAAGGAAAGTTTGGGTAGAGTAGGGCAGGGGTGTACTTATCATCTGGGGTGGTCCTGAATGCCCCGCTCTGTGCTGTGATGGGCCCCTTCTCGGGTCTTTAGTTTAAAAGACTCCACACGCACACACACAGTTGGAGCATGCTCAGAGTGCTGCTTGGCTCTGCATGCCTTTTTCAAAGATGGTGGCTGCAGGGCCGAGCAGCTCTTCTGAGTATGGTCAGCCCTATGTTCCCTTTTCAAAATGGGCAGCCGCAGGGCTGCGCATGCTCGAAGAGTTGCTCAGCTCTGAGGGCACTGTCTCTGAAAAGGGCAGGCAGAGCCAAGCAGTGCTCTGAGCATGCTCCAGCTGTGAGGTTTTTTTCTTTTAAATTGAACATCTGGGAAGAGGCTCAGCACCTCACGGACTCCCGCCCCCCCGTCACCCACCGGCTGGTAAGTACACACCTGTTTCTGCCCAAACTTTCCCTCCCCTCCAGATGTGGAGGCCAGGCAGGGACCAGAGGTACTCAGATGGCTTGTCTTTGTCCTCACTCATCACCAGCCCCCATGAACCCCCCCACGTGTGACACACCCCCTCGAGTAATTCACAAGAACTCGAGAGGGGGGCGAGAAAACCCGAGTTCTTGACCCCATCTCAATTCTCGCGAATTACTTGCGAGAATCCCCCTTCCCTTGGTTCATCCCTAATGTGAGTCAACATGGGCCTGCAGGAGCTGAAGCAGGAAGGTCGGTGGTTGGAGCGACGGTGATGCCGATCTTGTGCTCAAGCCGATTGATTGCGGCATAGAGTCAGATTACCGGCCTATGCCATGGCTGTCAGGGCAGCAAAAGAGGAGTTTTTCATTACCTTGGTAGGGTCTCCAAAGTCTCGTCCACTGGAGCTTTTCTGGGTGATGAGGGGGTTATTCAGTCTGACCTCCCTACACCTGGAACTGGAGTCTTTCAGTGCCCACTGTGACATGTTTGTTGAGTACTTCACAAATAAAATCACTCGGATTGACCATGACTTTGGCTCTGCGCTTATGACAATAGCAGAACCAGAAGTTATGGAGGCTATGTTTTATCTGGTATTTATTATTATTATTATTATTATTATTATTATTATTATTATTATTATTATTATTAATATAGCACCAGCGATGTATCTGGTGCTTACAAAAATAAGATAGACATGGTCCCTGCCCGAGAGCTTACAATCTAAAGACAGGGGGCAGGGACTCAGGGAAGGGGAAAAAAGAGGGAGAGACAAGGGATGCGATATTCATGAGGATGCGAGAGCTCAGGTACATGTTCTTGGCTTCGTTACAGTAAATTGTTTTTTTTAAAAAATAAATAAAATTGGATGTTTGCAGATAACAGGTGGGGAATAATCCTGGATGGGGATGCTTAGCAGGAATTTGGAATGGCAGAGCGGAAGAGGTGAGTTTTGAGGAAGGACTTGAAGGCGTGGAGGGTGGGGGCAAGGTGGACGAGGGAGTTCCATGCGTGTGGGGAAGCGAGGGAGAAGGGATGAAGGTGGATGGGGGAGCAGGGGAGGCATGGGAGGGTGAGGGAGGGGATGGAGGAGGAGTGGAGTGCTCAAGCAGGGGTTCGGAGGGAGATCAGGGCAGAGAGCTAGGAGGGAGCGAGGTTGTGAAGGGCTTTGTAGGTAAAGGCAAGGAGCTTGTGCAGAATACGCCCAGAAAGAGGGAGCCAGTGGAGAGAGGAGAGGAGAGACTGCACATGGTCAAAGCGACGGGCTAGGTAGATGATCCTGGAAGCAGAGTTTTGAACAGAAATAAGGGAAGAAAGGTGGGAGTGGGGAAGGCCAGCGAGGAGAAGGTTACAATAGTCGAGACTTGAGATGACTAGGGCGTGGATGAGAGTTTTGGCAGAGGAGACAGACAGAAAAGGGCGGATCTTGGCAATGTTGTGGAGGGAGAAAAGGCAGGATTTGGCAACAGAGTCAATGTAGGGTTTGAAGGTAATGTACGAGTCGAAGATGAAGCCCAAGTTGCGAGCTTGGGGGACAGGGAGGATGGAGACCCTGTCAATGGCAATTGACAGGGAAGAGGGAGAGGAAGGATTTGGAGGGAAGATAAGGAGTTGTTTTCGCCATGTTCAGTTTGATTTGGCGTTGAGACGTTGAGGTGGAGATATCAGAGAGACAGTTAGTGAGACGATCTTGAACAGAGGCGGAGAGGGAAGGAGTGGAGAGATAGAGTTGAGTGTCATCAGTGTATAGGTGGTATTGGAAGCCGTGGGATCTGTTTCATTGGGTGACACCTGCTGCTACCGCGGATGTTCTGGGAGCTGTTAGAACCACATTTTGTAAGCTGGACCCATGCCCGTCCTGGCTGGTCAAGGCCAGCTGGGAGACACTGAGGCTGTTGCTGGCTGGTGTTGTCAATGCCTCCCTGCAAGAGGGCAGGGTGCCAGACTGCTTCAACGAGGCGGTGATGCGGCCCCTGCTAAAAAAACAATAACTTGACATTGACTCCCCCGCCAGCTATCGGCTGGTCTCTAACCTTCCCTTTTTAGGGAAGGTTATTGAGCGGTTTGTGTCTCAGCAGCTCCTGGAGCATCCGGCTTTCGTTTGGGTTATGGCACTGAGACTGCATTAGTTGCTTTGGTTGATAACCTTTGCTGGGAACTGGACGAGGGTCATTCGACCGTGCTAATCCTATTAGATCTGTCGGCTGCATTTGATACCGTTGATCATGAGATGTTGGTGACTCACCTGTGGGACTATGCCGGGGTGGGCAGAACTGTTCTTGAATGATTCCACTCCTTCAAGTCCAGGAGAACTCAGCCGGTGGTGATTGGGGATTGTTCATCATCTCCCTGGGACCTCATGTGTGGAGTTCCGCAAGGCTCTATTCTGTCCCCTCTCTTGTTCAAAATGTACATGCAGCAGCTCGGCGAGGTCATGAGACAGTATGGGTGCTGTGTCATCAGTATGCTGATGACAGTCAGCTCTTCCTTGCTTTATCATCCGACCCAGACCCGGCAGTCTCAGTGCTTACCCGATGTCTGGCAGCTGTGGGGGATTGGATGAGGGCAAGATGCCTGAAATTAAATCCTGAAAAAACAGAGGCAATGTTGGTGGGGAGGGCAGTGTGTGTGACATCCCCTATCATTGATGGGGTTCATCCCGCACTCATCTCTCAGGTTAGGAATCTGGGAGTACTTCTTGATCCGCAGCTTTCCCTGGATATTTGTGCTGAGGCTGCCACGAGGAGTGATTTTAGCCAATTACATCTGGTGTGACGGCTTCGACCGTATACCTCGGAGTCCAACCTGGCCACTGTCATCCATGCCTTCATCACCTCAAGATTAGACTATTGTAGTGCACTCTACGTGGGGCTACCTTTGGTGACGGTCCGGAAACTGCAACTGGTGGAGAATGCGGTGGCCCATCTCCTTATCAGGACGGGTCGCTGTGAGCACATTATGCCAGTACTCCATGCTCTGCACTGGCTGCTGATAGTCTTCCGGGCCCAATTTAAAGTGTTGATCCTTACCTATAAGGCCCTATATGGTCTGGGCCCCTCCTATCTATGAGACCGCCTCACTCTCCATGCCCTGGATTGACTCCTGCAGTCTGTCAGGAGCACCATTCTTGTGTCTCCCGGGCGGTGCAGGGGGTTACAATGGAGAGGGCTTTCTTGGTGGTGGCACCTAGGCTATGGACCTGCGTTCCAGTGCAGGCTGAGGTGGCCCCAGACCTTGCCTCTTTTCGACCACAGTGCAATAACTAGCTGTTCCACCAGGCCTTTGCGGAGGGAGGTGGGTGAAGGGTGGGTGAGGAGGATGGTTTGTTTTATTTTCTTATTCTTATACTTCCCTTTTATGTATTTTATGTATATGTTTAAATATTTTAACTTTTGTAAGCCGCCTCAAGCTGCCTAGGTTTTCACCCTATTATGAAAAAGGACCTGGAAGTTAAACCATATATGGAAAGGCTGAAAGAATTGGTTATATTTAGCTTAGAGAAAAGAAACCTAGAGGTAGACATGGATTTCAAATATCCAAAAGGATGCTACAAAAACTATGGTGAAGATAGAAGATAGAACCAGAGGGACTGGGCATAAATTACAGTAAAGTAGATTTTGGTTTAAATATTAAGAAAAACCTTCTTAAATTAATTGCCCACGGAGGTTGGAAACTTATTGCCCAACCACTGATTGGACAAGTAGCTGTCTGCAATTCTGTAGGCAGAGGATATCCTCCCTTGGAACAGGGGGCTGAGCTAGATGACCCTTGGGATCCCTCCTAACCTGGCTACAATCCTATGTAAGTGCTTTCCCTGAGACTATGCACACATTGAAAATCCATCCTTAAGGGTACTTTACATTTTCAAAGAAGTTGTTCCACACCAACTTCTTCAGCGTTGTTGCTTTTAAAAGAACCCAGCCTCTTTCCCTCTTCCCTCCGTTTCTTCCAGGCACATTTGCATGAAGACAAATGTGCTGCATTTTTAAAAATAGTCCAGGTGCTTGCACTGTTTAGATCTTGCATTTAGTCATAGTCGTGTTGGCAGAATCACAATTGGTTGCTGTGGAAACTGTAGTTAATACCATAGAGGAGTGTTAATTTTTAAAAGTTCTTTGGTAATGCAATGTTGGGACTGAGGTTTTGTATTCACAAAACTCTGTGTATAGGTTACCATAGTAGATTTCCCATTTCCTTTCTCTGCTTGATCATATTGTGTGTGGAATGACCCCTGTTGGCTTCAATGAGATTTGGCTCTGGTCTTGAAGTGCTGCCAACTTTTAACATTCATACTGTTGCACATCACCGGTACAGTTGGTGTAAAGAGACAAGATGGCCGCAGGTGGTCGGCCCAGCTAGCGCCGGGTTGGGAAGGTTGCGGTGGCTCTGTCGCAGGCCTCACAACAAACATGCCTTGGGAGGACGGGGAGACACATGAATGTGTCAGACCCACCCCCACGCTGTGCCTAGTGCCCCACACCCCTGCCATGGCAGCTAGCCATGGTGAATTCAATGTGGGCCATGCCTGTTCGGCCACAGCAGACATGATAACCTGCTGTGGACCACTTTGACCTGATCAGATGTACCTTAGCCCAGGATGTGATCTGGACATAGTCTTGGGGTGAGAGCCCAGGCTAGCTGCCAACAAGGCCTGGGGCAATCCTGGGCCAATATCTGGTGGCATCTGCACAAACCTGATGGTGCAAAGTGCGTCAAAGCGGGCCACAGTGGGAGACTGTCATGAAATGAGATCTCGCTACAAACGAGAACCAAGAATGGCCTTTTTCAGCATGTATCCCTTGTCAAGAAACTCACGAGAATCAACTGTTCTCACAGCTGTTCTTGTGAGTTTCATGACCTGAGCAGCAGCACCATCTCAAGCCTTTTGCTCCTGGTCCTCCCTAGCTTATCAGCTGTTAGGCAGGGAGGGAGAAACCCCAATTAATCAAATAAAAATTCATCCACAGTCATTCTGAGCAAGCACAGCCCCCCCCCCCCCCCCCCCCCCCCCCCCCCCCCCCCCCCCCCCCGTGGCCATTTTGTGCATGCACAGAGTGTTTGTTGAGGTTTCTGAGAATCTCACAAGCTCCTCAAAACACTCTGCGCATGCGTAAAATGTAAATGACCACTAGAGGCCCATGCCTGCGCAGAATAGCCACGGCAGCCATTTTGCGCTTGTGCAAGTGTTTTTTGGGGGGTTTGAGAATCTCGCAAGATTCTCAAAAAACCATAGCAAGATCTCCCGAGATCTCACCAGCTTGCGAGAATCTTGTGTGATTCTCAAGAGAATAATTTCTATTCTCATTTTCCCCCAAATGGGGAGTGACCCCAGTTCAATAACCCAGTCCCAGTGCTTTGTTGTTGTCGGGGACCCTTGTTTCCCCAGGGAAATTAATTCTCTATTGTCCAGGGAGACTGAAAATTGCCCCTTTGCCTCCCCAGTTACCTCCCAGCGTGCATGTGAAACATTAATTTGCATGCATGGGTCAGATTTATGCTTGCTGCAAATTAGAGCTACATTAAGCGTGAATCTTTTGTGAATCCTTTCATTTGGGTTCGGGAGAATGGGATAGATGAGTAATGGCTTACAACCCGCCCTTTCATGCATTATTTTATTGCATTTATTACAATGCAATAAAGTAATGACATTTTTGGAAATTTGAGGTAACTTTGTACCCTGGAAACATTTTAATGGGGTAAAAATGTACCCCAGTGAAATTTCATTCCATGTGATTGCAGAAATCAGTATGGGTCCCACACCCCTTCCCATGCAAAAAACCACATACACAACAGAGGTAAGACTGTGTCAGTTGGGGTACGTTTGTACTCCATTATGCAAAATTAGCAGCCACTGACAATTGGATTCATTTTGGAAAACTATTAACCTTATGTAAAATTCAGAATAATGCTTGGAAAAGTATGCATTATGTCTTGAATTCAAATCTATGTGCAAATTTTTAAAGATTGAAATGAAATGATTTCCAAATTTTCAAAAACGTTTTTACCATCAAGCTTCAAAGAACAATAATTCAAGAAAACGGACTATTTTGTCAACTATAACTATTACCTAAATATTAATAACAATTTTGTAAAAAATGTTCAAACAAATTAAACATTGTCTAACTTTTCTGCATGTTTTTACTCTGATAGCTACAAAATCTCAAAGGTTAAGGCACTCAGGACACAGTAGCATTGATGTGTGGTGATGAACACAAACAAATCTTGCACAGTATTCACACTGCTTGCGGGTTTTACAGTCCTCTTACCTTTCACATAAGGCACAACGTCTAGTTATTAATACAGGAGCCTCTTGTGGGGTTTTTTTGGGGAAAGTGTAGCCTACAGGGACAAAAAAGCTGATTTGATTGACCTGGTCTGCTGACGGTAATCAGTAGTCTGCATTTTATTTGGCCATCAATTAACTGTTCTCCCACACTAGCAAAGAACAAACACCGTCTCGTTGGAGATTTCTCCTTCCAGTTTGGATTGTTGCCTAACCAAACAATAAATTAAGCAATGCCGGCAATGTCAACAAGGTTGAAAAACAATACCATTGGCCACCTGTTGATGCAGGGCTAGAACCCATGCCATGGCTCTAGCCTGTCTGTGTCTTGCTGTAAACAAGAGTTCAAAAGGGGCTCAGAAGGGGGAACCATGAGTAACTTCTTTTCTAACCAATTCCATACACTCTAACACAGGAGAATCCCTCTGATAGGTCATTCTTTGGACATGCCGTGTAAGCTTTCTGTACTTTCTGTACTAATCAGGGAGTTGAGGGGGGGAGGGCATGGTGAGTGTGTCCTTAACCTTCTGCCAAACTGAGGGATTTTTCCAGTGTTAGTTCAGTCTCGGACAGGACACTTGCTGGTTTTTCTCAGTCTGTGTGTGGTTGCTGTAACTGAGCCTCACTTAGACAAATTGACAGTTATAAAAACAGATTTATTTCTCTGTCTCTCCGTGTCTCATCCCTTCCTTCCCATGATTCCCATTATACCCACTGTTTATTGTCTTTGTCTGTAATCCTTGTCTATCTGTCTGTGTAATATTGTTATTCTTCTGTACTGTTTTTTTAAGTGTGTCAGTACTGTCTTGTGCACTGCAGTGCACTAACTTCACTCATTCATCATCTGATTCAGTATGAGGGGAAAGGGAAGGGGAATTATGGCATGGATGATTCATTGGGAGAGGGGAACCCTTTGTCCAAACAGGATGGAAAACAAAGATGTTACTGAAGGAAATGTGTCATGAAATGAGAAAATTAAAATTTGCTTTTAAAATCAGAACCCTTTATCTACTTTTTCTGAAATGTGGTAGGGATGATCCCCTTAGTAAGGGGGACAATCTTTCCAAATCTCATGAAAATTAGATGAAAAATATCAATTTCAGATTGAAACCAATGGAATGGGAATAACTAAACTAATAACAAAAACTAATGGAAATAACTAAAACAATAACTAAAACTAATGGGGTTTTAATAACTAAAACAAAAAAAATCCCCTAAAACCATTTCCCCCTCCTAACCCCCCCCCATCGCTATCATGTACTGTTAGGCCAACCCCAGGAGTGTAACACTTCTACAGCTATCCCACAAACATTGTCCAAATATCTCTAAAGGCAGTCAGCTGCTTTATATTGAAATATTGTTATATTAGATTAATACTGGGTGTTTTTACACAGACATATCTTCTGCATGTTTGCTGTTACATCCTGAACCTTCTGTGTGTCTAAATCACTCACCCAGATCTTAAACATCTGTCTCTTTGAACTTCTGCATAGAACTTCTCCCAGAACTTTTGTATGTAAAAAATTCTCCTAGTAAACTGCTTTGCTTCAGGTAGCTGTGGTCACTTGGTTTCCATGGCAGCCCCTCACATCTACAGCTACGGCTACTTTAGACTTCCTCAGGGCAGTGTGTGTGTGTGTGTGTGTGTGTGTGTGTGTGTGTGTGTGTGTGTGCGTGAAGAATGCATCTGGAACTTACTTGTGGACTTGTAAACCAAAAAGATTGAAAGACCAGCACTTTAAGGTGTGTAAAAATGTCCACTCACTTCTGTTGTAATATAAAGCTAATTGAAGTAGCAATAAACCATAACATTGCATTGGGGTAACTTTGCACCACAACCGATAACATGAGTTTGGGGTAAGTTTGTATCCCAGTGGGAACACCCATTCTATCTGCCCACAGAATGAAAATAGTTTATGGTAAATGAACAAAATTTTGCACAAGAGTGCACAGGGGTGTCTGTGACAATGTCCTCAAAAGACAGAGTCCTAGGACTACTAATTTTCTATTTATTTCAAAAAATGCACACCCAGGGTAGGCAAATATCTGACAACACTGGATGAGGGTTGCATGTTGGAATGACAATAGCGTTTACTTAGAAATTGGCATTGCTGTTGCCTCCATTCCTTCCACTGATCATTCCATTTTTATTAATTTCAATATGTACTAGAGCTGAAACTCGGTCCTCGGAAAACTTCGGAATCTACCAGGGATTTCAGTACTCAGTTCCGAATTTCTAAAGTCTGAAGTTCTAAGTACTAAGGCTGGTCCTCGGAAAACTTTGGAAAACTTTGGAAGTGATCCAGATGGTTGACCCCCTAGGTTCTCTGAGCTAGGAAATTAAACTTAGTGCTATATTTGGTAGGAGAGGGTATGGGTGGGGACAGTTGAATGATGGATAAGCCAGATGGCAAGTTTTGATTGACTGGCATAGGCAAAATAAAAGTGGCTGTACAGTCAATTTCCATTCCCTATTGAATTTGGCTGTGTATGCTACCCTGCTGATCTGTAAATAATTGGCTTGAGGGGGTGACTGGCCTGGCCTTTCCATAGGGGCAATCCTGTGGGATGAGGATTAGTTGTTTCCACCATGCCATGGCAGTTTTGTTTTTTTAAATAAGTGGTGCCACACTGCTGTTGCCTGCCGCTTGGCACCATGGAGGCCATAGAGATCTTTGCCTAGCTGCACTTCCCTTGGCCTGGGCTGTCCATATACTACGGGCAATGCTGAGGGGTTGTCACCAGGGTGAAATATACTTTAAGTGGGTGCTTCTGCTGCTTTCACTGACTGATGGCAAGTTGGCAGCACCGTAAAGGCCAGTAAGGGATTACTTATACTGTGTTTTTTGTGGGCAGTGTGACTGTACTTTGTGGGTTCAACTTTTCCAAGAATGGATGTCATTGATCACAGAGCTGGGTCACAGGGGAGATATACTTCCTTTCTGGTTAAAATATGCTGTGTGGGGAGGGTGTTTCCCTTGCATAGATGGGCACTGGTCAGGCACAATGGAGACTTTTGCGGGTGTGGGTGTGTAGAATGTGTGTGAATGTCTGGTTTCTTTCTTGTGGGTGTTATTATTTTGTCTCCTGTGTTGTACTTTTTTTGGTTTACGCTCACAGTTGTATTTTTGTGGGTTTGTCAACTTGAGCGATTGTCCCACTTTAGCTAGTCTGCTTTTCTGGGCATTGCATGGTTGGCATAATGATTTTTAAGTGGGTTCACTGCTGATGGTGGGCCACTCTGTGGGAACTGCTGACTTTTTTTTTGCTTTCTGCATGCAGTTGCACTGTTTGGGTTTGTCTTCTTGAGCGATTGTCTCACTCTTGCTAGCCTGTTCTTCTGGGCACTGTTTGGTTGGCATAATTATTTTAAAGTGGGTACATTGCTGATGGTGGGCCACTCTGTAGGTACTGCTGACTTTTTTTTTTTTTTTGGCTTTCTGCACGCAGTTGCACTGTTTGGGTTTGTCTTCTTGAATGATTGTCTCACTCTTGCTAGCCTGCATTTCCAGGCACTGCTTGGAATAATTAAAGCAGTTAATTTTAAAGTGGGTTAAGTTTAAGATCATTAAAGGAAAGAGTTCCAAAGGTCTGAGTTCCAGGGATTTCTGAGGTCTGGAGTTCTGAGATCTTAATTCCGGGTCCTTGGACGAAGTTCTGGAATTCGACTGAGTACCTGGATCGGGTACTCGGAACTTCTGAACTTGGTTCGAGTATCCAGAAAACCTATTTGGTATAGCCTAGAACTGAACCGAATACTTCCGGGTTAGTTGGCCCAGGTAACCAAAGGCATTTCGGCACTCTTTCCAAAGATTCGGATTTCGGAAACTGAAGTCCAGGACGTTGGAAAATTTCAGAAACTGCTGAACACTTCAGAAACTTCAGAAAACTTGGGCGCCAGCTTGGTGCCTCAGTAGGTGTTGCCATGTGCAGCAGCTGAAGTCATTTAATTGCCTAGCCAATCCAGGTGTGCAAAATGTGCACAAAAACTCATCCACCTCATCTTCCTTCCCCCTCCCTCTTAATTGCCTTGCCAATCAGGATGCACAACAATACATCACCACCATGTAATTACAAAACCAAAAGGGTATGTGATCAGTAAGTACCCCCACCCGGACCCCCAAGCATGCCCCATGAATGATACACATGCAAGGCTTGAAGTTCAGGGTGGGTGAGAGGGGGTTGGACTGGGGTTCCCCACCAAAGAAAGTCCAAAGACTACATTAGCAAGCAAATCAAATTGATCAATCAAGTTTCAACAAGCTTTTTTTTGGGGTGTGTGTGTCCATGTGTGGTCCCATGGGTGACACCAGCCAGACCAGCAGCCATAACAACCACACACACGAAACTAGACATCTCCCACCCCCCAAAGCCTCCATTTTCTGTCCCCAACCCACCTATACAAGGCAAGCCCCATCCCCATCCCATATTATTAACCAGAAAGAAACTAGAAAGTGTTCCCCCAGTGACCCAGCTGGTCACATCTTGGCAAAAGTTCTTGAACCCACAACCAAAGCATTACCCAGAAAAACAGGCTAGCGAGAGTGGGACAATCGCTCCAGAAGAAAACTCCACTAAAGTGCAACGGTATGCAGAAGAATAAAAAAAAAAAAAACCACAACAATAGTGTGTGTTCCCACAGCATGGCCCACCTCAGCAGTGAATGCACCCACTGTAAAATCATTATTATGCAAACCAAGCAGTGCACAGAAAAAACAGGCTAGGAAGAATGGGACATTCACTCAAGAAGAACAGAACAAACCAGTGCAACTGCATGGCGAAATCCCACTAAAAGCCACCCAGCCTGATAACACCCACAAGAAGGAAACCAGACATTCACACCCACCCATGGGTATCCACTTGGCATGGCATGGGTATGTGGCACAGTGGTAACTTGAATGGACCAGACACTTATTAACTTGAAAAAAACAGACTTGAACAGACAAACTAGTCTCCCGACAGCAAACCAGTAAAGAAACCAGACATTCACACACACACACACACACACACACACAGAGGCACCCTCTTGGCATGGCATGGTTCTGTGGCACTGAAAACTTGAACAGACCAGGTAAGGGGTAGTGGAGCCAGGCAGAGAGATCCCTCTTCCCCCATTGTGCCAAGTGCCAACCAAGCATCAGGCAGAACTAGAAGCAATGTGGCACCCAATTTATTTATTTTTTAAAAAACTGCATGGCATGTTAAAGGCAAACACAACCCCCATCCCTCAGCATTGGCCCTATGGACAGGCCAGACAAAACCATACTAGGTCAGGCCAGGAACATTCCCCCCTCCCCCCCAGCCGATTACTTAGAGGTCCAGCAGCACTGTAGCACACAGCCAAATTCACCAAAGAGAAAGGATAAAATGACTGCAGCCACTTTTATTTTATCCTGCCAGTAAACCAAAAGCTTGCGATCTGGCTTGACCAGCCAATCAAAACTTGTCATCTGGCTTACCATCATTCAACTGTCCCCTCCCATACCCCCCTCCTACCAAATATGGCACCAAGTTTCGTTTCAGTTGAGAATCTCAACTGTCCACCAAGCCCCCCACACGTGCAGCAGTTTCTGAAGTTTCCGAAGTTTTCCGAAGTTTTCTGAATAATGGCCTTGGTCCTCAGAACTTTGGAATTTGGACTTCCTGAACCAAATACTGTAATCTTTGCTGAATTCTGAAGTTTTCCGAAGACTTTGTTTCAGCCCTAGTACCACCCTAGTATGTAACTAACTTAATTTTTTAAAAACAGCGAAAACAAACCAAAACCAAAACCTTTTTTTTTTGGTCCTGAAAAGATGTTTTTCCTGCCCCTGAATTCATCCAAACTAATCCGAACATGACCAAACTGTTCGGTAATTCGAGAGTTCGGTTTGGACATTTGGTTCGGACGTCCGAACAGACTGAGTTCAGTCCAAACTGTGAACATCCGAACCGCGTTCACCCATCCCTGGATAGAAGCTGGTGATAAAACATTGGCCTTATGAGACCTCTATAGTTCAATAGGATTGGGCATGGTCAGAATCCCTACCTGGGGATGATACCAAATTCTCAGTGTCATGGCTTCATAAGGAATGGGGTCACATAAGAAAAGGGAAGGGCATTCCATTGCATTGGCTCTTTTTGATGTGGCGGCTTTCCTTATGGAGTGTGATGATGTCACAATGTTCTTAAAGGGTGGTGCCCCCACTGGTTGCATTGTGAATGACTTAGGGACCAGAAGAGCCTGACTGCTCTGAGTTCAGGTTGGGATTTATGTATTTGGGCTCCAGCCCCCACTTGGACTGGAAATTCCAGTGCAAGGAGGACTCTGATTATTTAACATTAGGAATTGAGAGATAGCATGTAGTTGCCATGTTTGCTCTGCTCTACATTTGCTCATTTTATATGTTTCGACAGACTATGCTATCTGCCTGAGGAAGGGCCCTGTGTGAGCTGAAAGCTTGCTTATTTCCACCACCAACAGCTGATCCAATAAAACATATCATTCAAATCACTTTGTCTCTCTAACGTAAGAACATAAGAAGTGCCATGCTGGGTCAGATCAATGGTCCATCAAGCCCAGCACCTGTCTCTAACAGTCGCCAAATTTGGTTGCTTTGGAGAAGTACCCAATAGGTCGTAATAGGGTGGTCCATTCTCTGTTGTTCACTCACATCTCCCAACCGTCAGAGGTTATGTTCCCCAAACCTGCATGGCTAATAGCCGTTAATGGACCTACCCTAATTCCAAGAACTTATTCAATCTTTATTTAAACCTAACTATATTACTGGCCTTGACCACATCCCCTGGCAAAAAATTCCACAAGTTAATTATGCACGGAGTGAAAAAATACTTTCTTTTATTATTTGTTTCAAATCTGCTTCCAATTAGTCTCATGCAGTGTCACCATGGCCTAGTAGTGTTTGAGAGGGTAAATAACCTCTCTTCCTTTTTACTTGTGCTACACCACTTACGTTTTTATAAACTTAGATCATATCCCCTCTCAGTCATGTCTTCTCCATGCTGAAGATCTCTGTAACTAGGGCTGAAATGAAGTTTATGGAATTATTCTGAAATCACAGAATTTTGGGGTCTTCAACCTGGAAACAGTGGTTTCCAAAGATTGGGAAAACATGGCCATTCTTTGGAAATTTTTGGAAAACTTCAGAAGTGCCTGCGTGCCTGGCCCTGGCAGGAGAAGCTCCCAGAAGCTTCTGGAAACAGTGCCATATTTGGTAGGGGATGGGGGTGGAAGGGGAGAGTTGAGTCGTGGGGTAAGGCAGATTTTGAATTGATTGGCTGGCCAAGTCAGATGACTAGTTTGATTCATACAAGGCCACAGTCAATAGAAAGAGGAGTGCCAAAAACAAAACTGGCACACAACTCCCAGAGCCATCCCATTCTCTGGTGAATTTGGCTATGTGCTGCTACACTGCTAACTATGAGTAACAGGCTAGGCTGGAGTGGGGGGTGGGGGTGGGAACTCCTGGCATAGTATGACGTCGTTTTTTCCTGTCCTGCCTGTACATAGGGCCAATGCTGGGGTTTACTCAGCTTGGTAGTCAGCAGCTCATGAGCCACCCACAGGGCTCTCTCTGCCTGGCTCCAGGCATTCCCCTGGCCTGTATCCATGGTCTCCTCAAGTTACCAGTGCCACACCAATCCATGCCAAGAGGTTTCCAACTGTTGCCCCCCCCCCACCCCCCGGCTGCAGTTGCTGTACATGGCAACACCTTCTGAGGCGCCACAGTGGCGACAAAGTTTTCTGAAGTTTCCGAAGTTTTCTGACGTTCTGGTCTTTGGTCTCCAAAGTCAGAAGCTTCAGCAAGAACACCAAATTGCCTCTGAGTACTCAGACTGACTATTCAGAACTTCAAAAATCAGTCCAAATACCTAGAAGTACAATTCGGTTCAGCCCTAACCCTAACTTAACAGGTCTCTCCTTGTACGGAAGCCGTTCCATACCCTGGATAATTTTTGTTCCCCTTCTCTGTCCTTTTTCTAGTTTTAATATATATATTTGAGATTTGGAGACCAGAACTGCACACAATATTCAAGGTGCAGTTGCACCATAGATTTATATAGAGATTTACATACATATATATATATATGGATTTTGGAATCGCCATCATTTTCATGCATGAGGGTCAGGAGAGGTCTTATGTGGGGAAAGATTACCTGGAAACTTGACATGGCAGGGTAAGATGGAAATGTTCATACAGGCGACTTGGGGTCAGGTGGTAAAGGCCCATAACTTAACCAAGTTTTGAAAGGGAGACCATAATGAAGCCATGCATAAAGTCTAGAAATCCTGACTCTCACCCATTTCCCTGTAAACTCTCACTTATCTCCAAGTCGGAAAAGAGAGGAAAGAAAAAAAAAACATTGCCAAGACTCCTAACTCCTTCTAATCATTCCCACCCAGGATTATCCGCCACCTGTTATATGTAAACTCCCAACTTACTGCAACCAAGCCAAGAACGTGTACCTGAGCTCTCACATCCTCATGAATGTCACATCCCTTGTCTCTCACTCTGTTCCCCCTTCCCTGTCTCCCCTCCCCCTGTCTTTAGATTGTAAGCTCTCGGGCAGGCACCGTGTCTATCTTACTCTTTGTAAAGTGCCAGGTACATTGCTGGTGCTATATAAATGTGAATGCTAATGCTAATGCTAACAACAACAACAACAGGTGGGTACTTTTGTATTCATGGATATTATTCACATATTTTGATAGCTATCCATTGTCCAAATAAATCCACATCTGAAATGGATATTTGCATATCAACTTCTCTGATTTATTTAGATATTTGGTTTGATTATTTGGTTACTTTGTTTTGGTGCTATTTAGCACAATTGCACACACTATCAATTGAAGTAACTGAAGAACCAAATAAACTGAATAAACAGATAAGCCAGTTTATCTGACGCAGATATCTGAATTAACCCAGACAAATATTTGCTCTATTGGATTCAGTTTGACGTGACTGAATTTGATGGATATTATATTTGCCTTGACTATTAATTTCTCCTCTAATTGCCATCTACTGGGAGCAATCCATGGCTCTGGAAGCTTCGAAAGTCCCTGTGACTGACAATAGCGTTAAAGGTGTTAAGTTACAACAAACTATAGAAATAAACCAAATAATAACAAATTAAACTGGACAGCCAGAAGCTAAAATAGATGAAACAGATATCCAAATGAAACTGGACAAATATCCACTCCATTGGATTCGGTTCAAAGTGACTGAATTTGACGGCTAATATAATTGCCTTAAATATTAGTTTTTCCTCTAATTGCCATTTATTGGGAGTAATCCATGGTTCTTGCATGTTGCTATCACTTCCTGGCACATTAACTGAATAACTGGCCCCTGGAATGAAAAAAGTTGGGAACCCATTAACTTCTTGACATCCCTTCTTGCCCTAAAAGTTTCTAAAGTTAGCAGTTCAGTCCCTGACTGTGTCGGACAATCCAGTCAAAGATGTCAAGTGACAACTTCAATGACTGAACGGGAGTGAGCTTCAGTTTAGTTATGTGTTGAAATGTCTTGCAAGGAGGTCAAATTAGAGACTAAATTCCTGTGGAGAAAAACTGATTCTTCCTTGTAACTTTCAGTTGCCCCACTTCTGCTGGGTTTTCCGAGTTTAATTTTCAATGAACATAAACCAATTTGTATAGAGTAACTATTATTATTGTGCCATTGTAGAGATTAAAGGTAGGGAAGATATATTGTCCAGTCAAGCCGTGACTGAAGTTCGTTAAATGGCATTGTCCAATAAGGGCAACAGTTCCTTTATCCCTAATTTGTGGGTTGCTTTCTCTCAGCTTCCTGCTGACAAAATCTTTCCCCCGCGGAAATAGCTCTCTAGGTTTTGTACAAAACAAATAGCAAGAGTTTAAGCAAATACTTCCAAGGACAACAGCTCTACATTTTTCAGTGAAACACTCAACACGGTAATTGCCTGTACTTTATCATCTACCAGCCTCCACAAAGAGCCAGCAGAGTTATATTTTATTTAGACCACATTACCTTCAGCTGTAAATTTCCCTTTAAAAAATATTGTGCACTCTAAGTGCATTCAAATAACTATGATATAAAGAAATTTAATTATGGAGAAGCATTTGAGGGTAATCAACAAATTCTGCACCTCATTCCCATTCGCTCCTGATTCACCTTAGTCTTTCTCTTGCACAGTGTATAATGTGGTATAAGCTGAAGCAGCCCATTCTATCCATACGCCTGGCCCACAATACCCTCACTAAGCACATTTCTTTCAACAAAATGTGCTTATAACTAAAACTAAACATGCAGCTGGAGCACTGGCTACACACTCGGGGAGGGTGGGTCAGGTCGGGGTACGGAACTGATGTGCACCTGACCAGGCCAGTCAATGAGTGCTGTCCTGGCCCTGGTAAAATGGGGGAACAGAACAAACTGCACGTCTGGGCAGCCCCACCACTGTCATGTATCCAGATGGCCCCCCGCCCCCAATATAGGCAGCCAGGGATATCCCTGGTGGGCAGCCATGGTGTCCTCCAATCCCCTGCAAGGATGGAGCTGCAAACAGATTCAGAGACCCACTATGGCCTACCTTGACTGGCTTGGGCAGCCCTTGGCCTGGGCTGTGGGCCGTGGATTATCCAGGGGACCTGTTCTGGGCCAACCGCCTACCTGAGCCAGGGCAGCAGTGGGCCCACATCTGGTGGCCCAGACACTGACATGGCAGTGAGTCTGTGGGCTAGGCAGGCCATAGCGGACCATAGAGGGCCTTGATCACGTTTATTGTCACATAAAGTGTACAGTTCTGATTACCTCAGTAGACATCATGATGTTACTAGCCACTTACTACTAGTGTTAACTTGAAATCAATATTTGCACTGAGTTATTACAATTTTTGAATTTTCCATATTGCATTTTCAAATTTTAAAAAAATCTAAAAAATTCACTCTCAGAATTCTCACTCAATATTGTATTTTTTTTGTTTGCATGTTTAATATTCACATTTTGTTACTTGTATCTACAGTATTTTCATGTTTGGTATTTGTAGTTTCCTAACCCATGAATGTGGTAGATATATCTGCCAGTTCTTTTGGAATTTCTGCCGGTCATTGATCGTACTGTCCCATCCGAACCACTGGCATACTCCATAAGACAGGGGACGTGAATGGACTGGATGAGAAATCACAGCTGATTCCGGTAGGTTAGGGCAGAGAAACATAAGGTCCAAGGCCAAAATGGGCTCATGACAGGTTGTGTTTTTTTTAATTTGGCCACTTTCCAGTTCTTGGATCTGACATAGAGGTGTGCACCAGAAACCCATGTTGTCATTAATTTTCATTTTTCATTTTTGTTATTTAAATATATTGGTTTCATTTTCATAAATACTAAAATTTCATTTCCGTTTTTGTTTTCATTTTCAATTTACATTGGTTTAAATGAAAAACACATTTTTGACTGTACCTTTTTTTGTTTTTAACTATATTTGGATGAATCTATGAGGGATTGTACCTCCAATGAAATGCATTACGTGTACCTAACTTAAGAA
Organism: Sphenodon punctatus; assembly: GCA_003113815.1. Lineage (NCBI taxonomy): Eukaryota > Metazoa > Chordata > Lepidosauria > Sphenodontia > Sphenodontidae > Sphenodon > Sphenodon punctatus. The sequence continues at coordinate 103,336 of QEPC01013322.1, read as the reverse complement.
ATATTGGATAAAGGAATCTGATTGTACAAGCAGTTGAATTATGTTATTTTACAAAAATCTTCTTATACATTCCTGGCCATAACATCTTTGTGTCCCATCTAATGTGGATGACGCTTGGCAATTTTATACCCCTCCTCAAATTTATTACCTATGAAAATTTTCAGAAGGATTGAATAAAGGGTCCTGATGGTACAAGCTTATAAATATATGTCTGACTGTAACATCTTTGTAGTCCAACCACTGTACAAGAAATTTGGCAGGGTTGTATTTATCACCTTCAGGATCAGCTCTCCAAATATTGGAGAGATGTGATAAAGAGTCTGAATTTTATAAGCCTGCAAAGCATGTGCAAAAAATCAGCCTATGCAAGGAATTCTCTTATGTGTAATTGTGGTATAAGATCTGTTTGTGATGCCAATTGGTCAGCAGAAATGTCAACGAAATATCCTCATTATGTGCTGTTACTACCCAAAATTCTCTCCCCCACTTGTTACTGGGAAGTTGGAAGCATCTGTTTAGGAAATAGCCAATAGAGATTCTCTGATGTCCTCTGTCACAGTGCTGCAGGATGTGATTATGAAGATAATTGGCCAGCATGAATGGGGACCTTTATAAATTGTCCTGTAGTTTGGTATAGATGACAGAGAAGGTGTGGGATATATTCATGCCAAATGTCTTGTAAACAGAAAGGAATATAAAAATGTCACATCCAGAAATGCTGTTTCAACTTAATGGCTTATAACATCAGTATCCTTTATCAAATATTTCTGAATCTTGACAGTACTATTAATCTTGTGGAGGGACATAATCTCTCCAGGTTTTGTCCAAATTGGATGGAAGATAAAGAAGTTATAGCTAGGAATGTGTATGCAGCTTTTCTTAAAATCACAACATTAAAGTGTTTATAAATTCAGGTTCCTTTATCCAATATTTCCAATTTATGGTGCACATAGTGCCCGCTTTTGGGGGTACAATTTCTCCAAATTTCATTAGAATTGAATCAGAAACAAAAAAGGTATATCCAGAAATGTTTTTTTTTCAGTATTTCCCCATTATTTTAGGGGGGGGAAATGTTTTTGTTTTTGTTTTCATTATTATTATTTACAGTTTCCGTTGTTATATTAAAACAATAAAATGAAATGTTTTGTTTTCGTTATAATAACAACAATGAATTGCACACCCCTAATCTGACATGTGAATCCAGTCCCTCCTATGGAACACTTAAAGAGTGAGTTCTGGGTGGTGGGGGATTGAGGAAGAGAAATGATGGGTATGCACTCAAGGATAAGGGTATAGATGGTATAGATCAGGGGCGGGGAACCTTTTCTGTCCTGGTGGCCACACTAAATATTAGCATGAGCTCCGAGGGCCACATAGAGGTTGGGCGTGGGGGTGCTTAATGGGTTTATTCAAGAAAAGGAGGGCTCAGATCATGGATCTGTGCCATGGATCTGTCCCCTATCCTTGTGTGCATGCCCTTCTCTCTGCTTCATTATCATGAGTTCAGTTTTTCAATGCTTGGGGGTAGAGAATGGATCCAGGGTCCGAAAGGGGCCACAAAAACTTGCTGAGGGCCGCACTGTTGGGAAGTTGTGATTGCCAAAACATGCATCTCAATCCTAAACCCCATGCATTGAGCAGAAATCATGCATGCACAATTTGCCTGCAACCGGCATGCAACCTATGTGGAAAGAATGCAGCACGCATACTGTCACGGGTTGGAGGGTCCAAACCCCCACTTTACCGGGTTTGAGTGACTCAGTTTCCCTTGCGTACAGCTCTCTTGAATTAGTTTCTCTCTCTAGCTAATTCAAGTGTGCCACAATGAAACTCCTTTGTCACCCAAGGGCCCGATCCTTCCCGTTTACAGACTATTTACTCTCTGGGTTCGCAAGAGCTTGAGGGCTCTTGTTGCTCACTTGTGTTCCAATGTTAGACACAGACACTTCTTCATAAAGATAAGAAGTAAGTTTATTGATTACATAAGCAAGGTAGTTGATACAGAGTGGTTATTAGAAATCAAAGGTAAATATGACACATTCCTGATCTATACTGGTTGAGATCCTAAATAAGTTCTTTTCAGCCCTTAAACGTAAGCGGCTGGCATTGGGTCCTTAGTTGGAAAAGAGCAGAATCATGTCTCTCTCTGCTCATGTTTCTCCAGCCTGCTGCTGGCAGGCAGGCTTTCCCATGTAGATCAGCTCTCAAGATGGCTTTGGGATAGAAGAGCTTTTTCAGGTGACTTACTGCTCCTTTAAATAGTTTTTCCCCTTCTTTGTGTCTGTTCCTGCCTATGGGGAATCGTGGGGTCGGTCACGTAGGCAACCCAGGCAAGCATGGAAGTCAATCTACATCTCAACAGGGCTGTCTGGCAAGAGTCCTCAATACCCATCCTTTATCTCTCTTGGTATTTCCTGGAGCTAGTCATGTGTTACAGCTGTGATATGGGTTTTGCAGTTCTCCATTGTAACATTACATGCATGTGAAACCTTTTGTATTACACATTAACCAGACTTGTTGTCTACATGTATTGCAACATTACATACATGTGGAACCTTCTGCATTACATATTTACCAGGCTTGTAGTCTATAGGTGGACGCGTGTTACACACGTATGACCCTATGTTCCTCCGTGACACATGCCACCTGTGAATGAGATGTGCACAGCATGCGCAATCCACACATACAAGTATAGGATTGGGCCCAATATTGGCATATTCAGTTATCTGGGTATTTCTAGGGCTGAAACTAGGAATCACCATGAATGCTGTTTCCATCAGAAAAAAAATATCATTTGCTGCTTTCCACGCAATACAAAAACATACCGTTCTTACTGTTTTCATTAGTTTCCATTCAGGAATATGTTTGTTTGATACTCCTGATACTTTGTTTGGTACTTTTTGCATTTCTGCTACTTTGGTTGGTAGGTTTTCTTCTGTTACTTTGTTCACTACTTTGGACTTTTTATACTACCTTTGAATTGTAGATGACAAAACAGATGCCGGAAAGTGAAAGAAATTGCCAACAAGTTACAGAAAGTGACCAAATGTGACCAAAAATTGGCATCAGCAGTCCTGATTTCAATGAAAACACAATAACAATATGGAATGCAGAAATACTGCTGAGCATTCATCAGTGTTCTCAAAAAGTGGGGGTTTACCAATGGTATGAGGAAAGCAACTCTTGATTCAGCCCTAGATATTTTGTTTCGGTTATTTCAGTCACTTCGGTATTTTAATTTAGAGACTATGTTGGTACCAAATGTAAGAAATGGAGAGAAAATAGTTCAGACGATCTCTTTTATTGGTGCAACTACTATTGGCTAGAGTATGCAGGCTTTTGGGACACATAGGGCACTTCCTCAGGCATGTAATAAATCAGAACTATAGACTGAACAAATGACTGACAGCTATACGCCAAACAGCGAAGACTTGGGTGGGAGCTGTTAGGGGGGAAATCATAGATGTCAAACATTTCAAAACGATGAGGTTAAAAATGAATAACGGTGTCAAAAACTCCGGACCTCGCCTCCTTTCGTTGACAATGTTCCATCAGGCTTTTAGTGAGGAAAATGGGTTGTGGTTTAAGGTGGTAGGGTTTTTGTACATTCTATTTGGGACCTCGCCCATGTTGTTTTATATCATTATGATAGTTTCCATTGCAACCCCTACAGTTGGCTGAGAGTGCGCTGATAGGAGATGGTTGAGCGGTTTTGGGCGGGGTTGAGGACTGGGGGCTGGGGGGGGAGGACTTTAGGGGGCAGCATGGGAGTTTTTACTATATGATTTTTTTTATTTTTTTTTCATTATTGTCTTGTTTTTATGGATTGCAAGCCACCCTGAGCCATTGTGAGAAGGGTGGCATATTAATTAATATAAATAGATGAATAATTACTGATTCGGGTGTCTGCCCCCTCCTCCCCCGGTTCCATTCTTTCAGTCATTTCTGTTGTTTTGGTCATTTCTGTATTCCAGTGTGATACCATTTCAACCATTTTAGGGTGAAAACATATGAGACAGCAGCAAGCTGAATCCCCATGTAGAGCTGCATCAGGTACTAAAATTAGTGCCCACAGGCAATGCCTGCATTTTGGGTACTCCAGTGGGTACCTGGCAGGCTATCCAAGGACCAGTTGGGTCCACGATGCCCGTAAATGTGGGCATTACCCAGAGAAACTGACAAGCCCTAGCTGGGAGCATTACCGAGCCTGGCTTCACAGCCCTCCAGCCAAGACTTGTCAGTTACAAAGGCAGGCCGAGGCTTCCCACACACAGCTGACAAGAGCCAGCCAAGAGTGCTGTGGAACCTGGCTCCTGTCACTTTCAAAGGCCAGTGGCACCTCCCCCCACACCCCTTCCCGCACCTGAGAGGTCACTTTCAAAGGCTGACTAGCGCTCCCCCCCACCCCCTGGCGTCAATTAGGTGAGAGGTGCTGGGTGGGGGAATGGCCTTTGAATCTTACAAGCCCTGGTAGGGACTGCTGTAGAGCCAGGCTCTGCAGTGGTCCAAGCTGGGGCGTGTCAGTTTTGAGTAGTGCCACTTGGATCCCTTTCAGGCATCGATGGTGCCCAAATGGGGCTGGATCGATTCAGGCACCCCCGATACATCGGGGGTGTCCAAATCTCCAGGTGCCCAGTTGCAGCTCTAATCTCCTGCCCAACCCGTGGAGTGGCAATACAGCTGCCACCCGTTGGGCTAGTGCAGAGAACAGACCACACGTGCAGCCTCCCATGCAGCTGCCACACTGACCCCAAGCCCTGGGTTGGGCCAAGGAACCAAACACATGGCCAGGAATTTGCCCAGAAGCAGCAGTCGCCAGCTGACAAAAGCAAGCTCAGGATCATGAAAAGTGGCCAGTGGTAGCAGATTGCTTCTAGACCCTGGGCCAGAACAATTCCATCCAGAGGCCATGCATGGTCCCAACCCAAGCCGCTGTCATTCCTACCTGGCTCCCTCTGGTCGGTGTCTGTGGTGCAGGGAAACCAGTGGCTCTGTCTAGGTGGATCCGAGCTCAGAGAGTGCCCCATGGGTAAATCCCTCTTGCCTGGTGGTGGTGGATCCAAACCCAGTTCATGGGCAGAGCCAGCAGCACCCATGCCACATACTGCATGTCCGGTTCTCCACCACTGTTGCCCCAGAAACAGATCCCACTACCAAATGGGGCAGGATACAAGGAGGGAGGGAAGGTCTACGCAGTGCTGGGCTCAGCTCTGGAATCCACCACTCCCGGGCAAGAGTGACCTCGCTCGGTCCCTTCCTTTGTCCTTGCCAGGGGCAGCTTCTCCCAGCCACGCCATCAGCTGACAGGTAGCTGGGGGGTGGGGTCTGTTCACCCCCAGTCCATGCCATCAGTTGATAGGTGGCCATTAGTCACTGCTCCTGGACAGGATTCCTGCCGACATTGTGGTCTTGTCCACAGTGCTGGCAGACCTTGCCACGCATAGCGACTGCGCAGGACGTAACAGAAAGCCCTAGTCTGTGCTTCATCAACCATCTTCTCCAGATCACATGTCGAATAGCAACTGGTCACCTGCCCCGTGGTGGAAGTGGACAAACATCTGGTGGCCACTTAGCGGACAGGCAGGTGAATCGGAGCCTGATGTCAGCTAATGTGGGCAACGGGCTTGTTTGTTTTCACTCTTAGTTAGCAGTATCACACAGCGGCACGGATGGTGCTGAAACAAAAGATCCAAATGTCTGAAATCACCAAAATGATCAAACCGAAATAACCAAAATTAAAAAATAACTGGGGGAAAGAAATGAAAACCTAATTGAAATATCTGAATAAATGGAGATGCAAACAGTTCCACAGTGATGAATTATTTCAATATTTAATGGAACTATCCAAAAATGCAAATATTCCTGGCTATCAAAATGCCTCTTCTTTTCCAGCTTTTTTTTTTTAAAACCCAAACACTTTTCCCCTTACAAATAAACCAATGCATTTCAGGTGAAGTATAACTTGTGGGTAATGCTGCCTATTCTTGATAGCCCATGAATTATTTTAGGCTTCATAGCACAGTTAATATCCCAAATAGCTACAGCAAAATACTGTCAGTGTGCACTTTAGAGCAATACACAATATCTGCCTGAGTGCCTTCATTGGAGTTTTATGTACTATTTGATATGGATTGCCTGCATAGCAAATTCAAGTCCAAAGCACTTTTCTATTGTTTATCGCAGACATACTCTGTAAGTAGAAAATATATTTTTTTTAAAAAAAAATCAAGCAAATAATATCCTCTTTCTCTCTTTACTGGTCACCGAAACTTCCATGGGCCAAGACAATTTAGAAACTGTTCCTCCTACTCACCCTGTTCCTCAGCACCAGTGGAATCCATTGAATTTATCGAATGACATTCACACTGTCTTGTAAAACCCTGGTCTTTGCAATTTAAAGAAAGTCATTTATTCTCCAGTGAGTCTTCTGTCAGAGCATTGTGAAAGCTTTCAAAGGCATCATTTAAACAGGGCATCCATCACATACAGTCAAGTCTCCTTAACCGGGTGAGGATTTTCACGCTGTTGTGCCAGGGATGTAAACAAAGATAATGCATTTGATTTTCGTATTGATCTACACAGGGCTGAGAGCTTGGCTAGACAAAAGGGGACTTTCCAAATCTGAACAACATGCCAGACCACTTTACTTCTGCTTCTGTCAGGCTTGGTGCCTCTCCCCTTCCAGGCATTTCTATCTGATTGCCATTTCCCCCCCCCCTGTGGCTGGCTCTGTGGTGATTAATGATAGGTCAGGATTAGGTGGGAACCTGATATTGCTCCACTGCAATAGACGAATCATTCTTTGGCTGGTGTTGATTGTCATGAAGTAACATTGGTTTCCCCCGAAAGGTCATTAATCGTGTTCATCCAAGAGGGGATGAAATTATCTTTTTTTTAAAAAAAACTAACAAAAATCTCATTTATGAATCCTTTTCTCTGACTTTGATGCTGAATTCCAGCCACCAAGGCTCTCTATTGTTCTCCGCTATCAGCTTCCATAACAGCTCTTAATAACACAGTTTGGAGAATGGCCAAAATATTTTTGTTTACCTTTTATTTAATTAATTAATTTATTTATTTAAAATTTATATCCCGCCCCTCCTGCCCATAGGGCAGCCCGGGGCAGCGAACAACATTCAATAAAATAATTTTTAAAAAAAATTAAACAATTTAAAACAATTTAAAATACAATACAATGGGGGGAAACCCCCCACCCCTACCCCTCGCTAAAAGCCTGATGGAACAGCCAGGTCTTACATACATGCTGAAACAGCAGGAGAGTGGGAACCAACCGAGCCTCCTCCGGGAGCAAATTCCACAGCACAGGGGCGGCCACCGAAAAAGATTTAACATAGGTGGCCACCCGCCTCACCCGGGGAACCTCCAAAAAGGTTCCCATGGATGATCTCAAGGGTCGCACAGGCATATGGGGAGTGAGGCAATCCCGCAGATAAGCAAGGCCCAGGCCATGAAGGGCTTTAAAGGCCTTTGACATAATGGCTCTGGCTTTTGCTCCTCATTCTCTTTCAATTGCATTAGAAGTAGACAACCCATACCACAAAGGAAGCCAAGACTTCCACCACAAATAACATCTTTGGGGACCCCAGTCCTTGGATGGGAGTGTAGGATAATGCTGGACATAAAGTGGATAAACATAGCCACACCCTTTCTGAGATCCTATCAATCCCTAGGCAGGGTGGATCCTTGCTCAGGTAAGTCTGGCTTCCCCTGTCATAGCTACTAAACACCACCGTCATGTAAAAAATATAACCTGCGACTGTATATTTAGCATCAAGTGTCAGGAAGGCATGAGTATTTTCTATTGGGATACTAGTATTTTCTCTTTGTGATGAGGTATTGTGAGTTGGAAGACGTTTTCATCTACCCGCTGTCTGCTCAAGTCCCGTTTCTGTCAGCTTGCTTGTAGAATTGTTGGAAACAGAATGAGTAGTGTCTATTACCCACAAATGGTGGACCAGACAGTGAACATTCAATGGGCATACCTGTTTTGCAGGTACAGCTTTAGCAAGAAGCCAGGTTGCAGGGGCTTCAGTGAAGCTACCTCAATCACTGCACTACAGCAGAGCAACCTTTGTTAAGAGTCCTTGAGGATACAAGAGGCCTAATCTCCCATGCTCTAAGCAACATGCTGAAGAGTCATAGTCTTCTAACCAATCAACAACCAGTTCTCAAGAGCTTTCCCACCGGTACTCCCCTTTATGTGTGTTGTGGTAAGCTTTCTACAACCAGTTCTACCAAACTGGGACGAACTGGGGGGATATCAATAGAGCTGAAATGAGTAATCACTACTATCCAGTATCCAGTCGATATCATTGTAGATGCAGTATCTGATATCCACTTGGATGTTGTATTACATTTGATTTAGTGTCTGTTAGCTCTCGGGTTAACCAGATTACCATTTACCATTTACATGCCATTTACTGAATTACTGATGACTGCATTACCATTTAATTACAGTTGGACTTTCTTTTGTATTTTAACTCCCTCATTCCCTCCAGACTGGGTTGGTTATGTGGTAAATGGTCATGTGGTAAATGCTGAACAGTTATTCAGTAAGCAGTAATTTGTTACACAGTAATATTCAGTATTGTGGTTTGGCAGTTAACCTCTGTGGTTACTGAATAACTGACAGACTGTCCAGAATACCAAACACTGGGTGTTTTCAGACATTACGGGGCCGCTTGACCCTGTACCGAAAACAACCCATTCATTCCCCGCCGGGGTCACCCCATCACGCCATATTAGATGTGCCGGGGGGATCCTGGCAGGGAATCTGTGAGGGGGTGGGGCCGCATGGCACAACGTGCAGCCACATGGCCCCGCCCCCTCCATGCACCCCGCCGCCCGCCCTCCATGGAGACGGGAGGGCATCGGGGCCAATGCGGCCACCGCGTCGGGCCGGATGCGCCGTGGCCCGGGATCCCGCGGGGGATCCCGGGCCGTGGTAACTGGCCAGATGTTACTTTTTTTTGGTCCCCGCTGGGGATCTTTTTGACCACGCTTCCCGGGGCATTCCCCCAGCTAGCCCGGGAAGCGTGGTTCAAATTGACCCCATGTGCGGATTGACCGTGGCAAACATCTCACGGCCGCCAAACAGACGTTCGAGACACAGTGACCACAGGTGGGTATTCACCGTGGTTCACTGTGATCTCGTAACGTCTGAAAATACCCATTAACCACAGATAATTTTTTTGATATCCACTTCAGCTATAGATATCACCGGTGAATACTCCCCCACCTCCCATGAGAGAGAAACTCTAACCATTTTTTCCAAGAGCTGAAGTAAGTTCACTTTTAACAAGGACATTTTAAACAAGGTTGAGAGAGTCATCTTATTGAAGATTTTACAGGGGGAAAAAAAACTAAACAAAAAACCATCTCTCCTGTAAACTAATTTGTTTGGAAGAATTGTTTTGGTGAGAAGCGAGATGATTAGACATATGTTATCTCCACACAATTCATTTAAGAACGTTATTGCCATGCAGAAATAAAATACCTCCAACATGCCTACCATTTAAATTGGGATACTTGGCAGGCCTGCATTGTTCTATCTGCTTCACCCCACTCTGTAGGACAATCACCTAGAAGCCTGGTTGCCAGATCAAAATAAGGAACCATACAGAGCTAAGGGATACTGAAATAAGGTTAGTTCATTATGTTCCATGGAGCTGTGGTATTCAGTATAAGGGACATTCTACTGAGCTATAGGGGGGGGTCTGAAATCAGGGATAATCCTGTAAAGGAAGGGGCACCTGGCAACCCTATCTAGAACCAGATAAACAAAACCCTAGAAACCTGAGATGGAGAAGGTCTACTAGGTCACCTAGGCAAGAGTAAAGACTCAAATCTTAGGGATGGGTGAAAGCGGTTCGGCAGTTCGGAGTTCGGCCCGAACTCGGCCTGTTCGGATGACCGAACTCGAACCTGAACCCGAACGCAAACATACCGAACAAACCGAACACCGAACGGCGAAATGGCTGAACAGTTTGGTCAGTTCGGATCGTGTTTGGATGAGTTCGGGTGGCAAAAAAAGGTTCCCTGGAAGGTCAAACATTACAGGGAGGTATCAGTCACTGAGAAGCAGACTTCCAGGCACCAGGGGTGGAGAGGCTTGCAAGAAACGAAACTAATTATCTGCCTCCCCACTTTCCAACACCTTCTGAGCTAGTCACTGTTCCTGAACAGCAGGTGCTGAGTAGGATTTTTAGATTGCTTTAAGTTTCATTTCACTTCTGTAATGAAATGAAACTTAAACCATAAACTGAAACCTTGTGTTATGCACTGTACAGACTCATTTAGTATGTAATGTATGTATTTCACTACAGACTCCTCTTCTATTTGTGATTCCCCCTCATCCCATATATATGGGATGTATATATATCCATATATATCCATATATATATATATATATATATATGGATATATGGATGTATATATATCCATATATATATCCATATACATATATATATATATATATTTGGATATGGATATGGGATGGGGTGGA
>QEPC01013322.1:37745-73025 GCA_003113815.1 Sphenodon punctatus | reverse complement strand
TTTGCAAGTTTTCATACCAAGTGAAAAGTTTGTAACTTTTGAGAACTTGCAGACTTTTCACTCAGTATGAAAAGTTGCAGACTTTTGACTGTACTTTTGACTGTATGAAAAGTCTGCAACTTTTCATAGGAGTGAAAAGTCTGCAACTTTCGAAAAGTTGCAGACTTTTAAAAGTACAGAGTCAAAAGTGACTTTAAGAGTACAGAGTCAAACGTTTGCAAGTTTTCATACCAAGTGAAAAGTCTGTAACTTTTGTAAAGGTGCAGACATTTCACTTGGTTTGAAAAGTTGCAGACTTTTGACTCTGAAAAGTCTGCAACATTTCATAGGAGTGAAAAGTGTGCAACTTTTAAAGTTGAACACTTTTAAAAGTACGGAATCAAAAGTCCGCAACTTTTCCAAAGTCACGTAGCTTTTCAAAAGTCGCATAACTTTCCTTATGCTGTGTTTTGCTGGTCAGAATCTTGGGTTGCTACCTTGTAAACAAGGTTCTTTGAGATGGCTCTGAACATTCTCACAAATACCCACCCTTCCAGCCTGCATGGAATTTTTTTCTTATATTTCTAGAAAGGGTTGAAAGGAACTGTCATTCTAAGGGGGAGAGTGCTTTTTATACTAGAGGTGCTCAAGACCATCATGCAGTCTATTATTTGGATAGGATGAGCATGCACAACCCAGTTGTGAGAATGTTGGGAGCCATCTCGAAGAACCTCCTTTACAAGGCAACAAACTTCTGATCAGCACAAGGGGAGGAGCTGTTTGTAAACAAACAGCCTTATCTCCCAGCCCGATCAGTGTTCCTGTGTCCTGCTGCTGCGGCTGCTGGAGCTACTAGGAGGGACAGGAAGGTGAGGGATGGGGACAGGAGCCAGGGACGGGCGGCAGAACAACTTATTGGGGGAGAAGCTGGCTGCAGCCTGCCCCCCAACCATGCAACTGCGGGGCCCCAGATAGCCACTGCTGTGCTGGCTCTGGTCCCAGCAAGCTGTGCTGACTCCACTTTGCCTGGGGGGCAGGGGCAAGGCGAGCAAGGGCAGGGCTGCGGGGCAAGCAAGGGTAGGGCTGGGGGGGGCAGGCATGCTTGCCTTTCAACACAGTGCACAAGCCAGGGGGAGACTACAATGGTCAGCATTTAAAGAGTTCCGCTCCTCAGTTCATCACTAATTACAGAGCTCACAGGGGGACGGACGCAGACACTTCCCAACTCTCCGACAGGAGAGAGGAGCTCAAGTGCACATGCGTGAACCAGCAGAACTGATTGTTTATCACTAATAACTCAGTTTTGCCTGCATCAATCGGTATCATATTTCAGAAGCACTTGTTATTGATCTCATTCTCAAAGCCTGCGAAGTTTGGGGTGTCAACTCATCCAGGGGGAGGAGATATTGATGAATCAAATACCCGAGGACGTTGTGAATTTTGATCACAAGCAATTAACGTTTAAGCAGTTATAACATTTTATTTTCCTAATGGATCTTTTTCAAGCTTTGTGGATATGATGGTCCTCACAACTTACAGCCATGGTTAAATTTTCAGAAATGTAGGTCAAGCGGTTTCCACAAAATCAGGGCTTCAGCCCCTATTTATAATGAAAGATGGCTGTACATTTAAGTATTCAGGCAGCTTCTGCTGCCTGAAAAATCATAACAAATCATAATAAAGATCAAGCATAAATAAAATAATTAAAATCCAAACAAATAGTATGACAAACTAAACAATCCAGAAGATGCAATATGTCACGCTAGAGTATTTTGGTTGTTGTTGTTCTTCCAACAAGCCAAAGCAAAAACCATAGTTGCCACCCTCTTCCCAATATCTTTGTTGGGATTAGCAAGAATATAGGCAATTTTCATATTAATATCCCAATGGGTTTTCCCTTTCAGAATAGGATCCAAGTATTTCCCTCTTATACCTTCTGTTAATGGATACTCAAATGGGTAATGTACCAGATCTTTCACTTTGGATTGACCACAAGAGCAATATCTTATGTTGTAAGGCACCTGTTTTAATCTCCCATCTAACACAGCAGATGGCATCAACTGAAACCTCACTAATGTCAGTTCTCTGCGGATGGGGAAATTTGTCAAAGCTACCAGATATTGCTCCAAGTAGTATGAGGTCTTAAATCTACCATAAAAGGAGGCTATTTTATTAGCAGAAGCAGCGGCCAAATCATTCTGGATGTAAACGTCCCGCAAGCGGATTTCCATCATGTCTCTGGTTTATAGTAAAGTCCTCTAAGAAAGGAATAGATAATCCAACCACTGAATATAAAGCGGAAAAACCCTGATGCCAGGGAGATACAAATCCCTCATTAAGTTTTTCTTGCCAAGAGAAAGTTGGAAGGGAGTTTTGGAAGTCTGTTGTCCTGCATTTTTATAAGACGCAACCAGTAATGAAAGAAGTTCAAACGAGCTCGCATTTCAACTTGGAGTGTGCCTGTTTCCAGTCTTAACATACATATTGGTATACATAATGGAATTGTGCGAAGAAACCTATTTTGAAACAGCTCGACCAGCCCATTCTGCCTAGAACCCCAAATCTCCACCCCATACAATGCCTGAGTGGTGAGTTTGTGCTCTAGTAACTTCAAGGCTGCAGGAACTAGTTTCCCACCAGATGTTCTCCAAAACTTAATTGTACCCCTAACTGTCTGAGCCAGTTTCATTTTAACTGTAGCCATATGCTTTCCCCATGACCCATTACTAGAAAACAACAGACCTAGATATTTATATTGTTGTTCCAGATATTTATCTGTACAAGATAATTATATTGTATTTGTTCCAGAGGTTTTCCATCCAGCAGCCATTGATTGGTCCGGTAATTGTTTCCAAAAACCATAACCTTAGATTTCCCTTGGTTAACTTTCAAGTGATTCACCTTACAATACTGATTTAAGGCTACTAATAGAAATCAGAGACCAATTTCTGAGGTGGATAAGAGAACCATATCATCTGCATATAATAATACAGAAATTTGTCTTCCTTGAGGAATGTTTATTCAGTTTTTCTTAAAATCACAACATTCAATTGCTTATACATTTTCCATTATCCAATCTTTCCAAAATGTGGTACACATAGTGTCCTTCGCTGGGGGCACAATCTCCCAACATTTCATCAGAACTGCATAAGAAACAAAAAAAACGTCTATAGCCGGAAATACATTTTTCAGTGTTTTCCCATTATTTCAAAAAACAAAAATTCATTTTTTGTTTTCGTTATTATTACTTTTTGTTTTCATTATTAAAACAATGAAAAAGGAAATGAAATTTTTCATTATCAATATCATAATAATTAAACTGAATTTCACACCCCTAATTCCAGTCAAATTTAGCAGAGGGTCAAAGGCAAGTGGGTCCTCAACATTTCATAACAATGACCGCAATCCAAAGTGGTATCAGCATGGGATCTGGTTCCACCTGGTACAATGCAATCCCTATAGAGATGTGTGTAATTTGCATGCCTGTGCGCTCGTGGGCGGTATGCGTATGGCCCATGCGGAGCATGGGATTGGCCCCAGCAGGTGCAGCAGGGATGTGGGGGAGGGGAAGAGACATGGTAGCCTTTGTAACCAAGGATTCCTAGTGATATACATTTAAGATTGTTTCTTGTTACGGAGCCAGGCTTTGTTAGCTTGGGTTCATGGCGCTAATCACTCGTTAGATAAGAACGGGGAGGGGAGGGAGGAGGGAAAAGTATTTATATTAAGCTATTAAGCATTGTGATTTAAGAAGGCCTCTTTACCTAAGGGTACCAGAAAAGAAAAATATATCATCTAAAATCCCTACAAAACTTAACTTCATGTGTCAGGTCTTGATTCTATGGCAGGATCAGGGAAAGTGTTAAAAAATAAGCCAGGGTTTCAGTCTGAGAGGTCATACCTAGAGGGTGTAAAGAGATGTGACAGAGCGTTGACCCTCTGTGGCCTGCATTGGCCCAGGAGTGGATGCACCTGCACAATTCCCACCCCACCCCCCACTGTCAGATGTTGGCCTGCATATGCCCTGGTGTGGGTAGATGCAGAGGGGTTGGGGGGGGGTGACACCTTGACCCTAGCTGACATTTGGCTGAGGGATTAGGGCTGAAGCGGCAACTCCTTTTTCCGCGCCGATATTTCATTCCACAATTGCAGAATTGTCCGTGACTTTCCACAGCTTTTCCGCCAGCATTTCACTAATTCTGCACCCTTTGCTTTGTGACATTGGAATGATTGGAGAGTGTCGAAAGAAACATTGTTCTGCTACTTTCGCACTGTGATCACATGTGGGAAAGTGCTGGGGGAACTTGCGGACAATATCAGACAAAAGAAGCGGAATGAATGTCTCTATCGCACTGTGCTGCTCATTGCGGAAAAGCTCTTCCCATCAGAAACAGCTACCGTGGTGGCTTGCCATTTCAGCCCTGTGAGGGATGATTGATGTGCAGGAGCTGGTGGCTGACCCATCTTCCTGGTTGGTTGGCTATGGGCTCATGAGCCACTATATACAGCTCCTGGTTCACCATGTGGCCAGGCTGGAATGCGAGGAGTGGATTGCTGAGCTGGGCTTGTGCATGTTGGTGCCTGCTGGACCCCACCCCTCACTGGGGGTGGGGGATGATAGGACCATGTGATGTGATTAAGACCATAGCTTTGCATGAGTTTTGTGAGCTTCAAGAGTTTCACCTGTGCCTTGCAGTGGGAGGGGGTCCCTCTCTGCTGCTTTCCTTTTCCAGTGCCCTGCTGCGAGCCAGGGGATACATGCAGGCCCAGCATGAGTGCCTTGATAGGATGTTGGAGCTGCACCTCCTTGCGGGGCCAGCAAAGAATTCCTACTTACATGAGGAGCTGACTGCAGCCAAACTCTATGACCTGTATATGGTCTGGACACGCCTGGAGGTTCAGCTTGCTCTGGCAAATGGAGATCCTTTAGACCCCAACTATATGGTGGCTCAGCATATGCTTACGAGAGTCTACTGGGGTGGGGGGCATGTATCAGTGTGAGCTGTATACAGAGGGAATGGGGTTCCCCGCTTCCGGCCCCCAGATGCCATTACCCCCCTTGGAACTTTGAGCTTGTGTCTTCTGTGAGTGATCTCTCTGTGTGAAGGGGGGATGGGTGAACCACATAGGAACCCCATAAGAACTTTTATGCTATCGACTTCAATCCTGTGTGAGTGATCTCTGTGAGAAGGGTGGTTTACCCACCCCCACACCTCTGCTACAGGGACCCCCTTGGAACTTTCAGCTATGGAATGCCTGTGTGAGTTATCTCTATGGGTGGGGTGGGATTCCCTACTCCCCACCACCAGCTGCCATGACCCCCTTTGAACTGTGGCCTATGGACCACCAGTATGAGTAATCTGTTGGGCTGAAACTTGATACTTGGATTTTCCTTGGTTTTACAGAGCACCAGCCCATTTAGTCTCCTTTTTATGAGTTCCAAATAGCCGAGGAACAACCCAGACAATTGGGACTTGGAAAAACCTCTGCCGAGTACCGGGGAGGGGGGGGGAGGCCTGGAGCACGGCCAGGGAAGAGGGAAGCATGAGGTAATTTCAGATGTTACAAGACCACGGTCAACTACAATGAATCCCCTGTGGTGGCCGTGAGTTCCGTAATGTCTGTTTGCTACCCGCCAGATGTTCACCACAATGAATCACTGACAGGGATCAAAATGATCACGGTTCTGGACCTCCGGCCGCCCGGAGGTCCAGAATTGAGATTAGATTGGCCACGATCCGGGATGGGCCACAAGTAACGTCTGTTACGTTTGGCCCATCCAGGATTGTGGTCCCGACCATGGGACGGGATCGGGTGCTGCGGCCGGATTGGTGGGCGGGCAGCCTGGAGAGAGTGGGGGGTGGTGGGGCTGTGCGGCCGCACGGCACGTCATGCCGCACAGCCCCACCCCCTCCCCGATCCCCGGTAGGAATTAGGTGGCATGTCTAAAGGATGGCTGCACTGATTCCTGACTGGGATCCGAAATGGATCCCAGTCCGTGGTTCAGCATGGCGGGCCTCTGGGTCCGTCACGTGTGAAATTTCCCCTGGGCCAGGAAAAATTTCCTGGGAATAGGAACATATTTAAAAGACAAACAGGCTGTGTTCATTGAGGTCTGAGGTTCCTTTCAAATCCACGGTTTCATGACAAGGCTGGGAGTTAAAATTCATAACACTTCTGAGTGCCAAAAAACAATTAACTAAACAGAGAATTTGGCCACCATCCACAAATCATTTACCCCAAGGACTTTAATCATAGATAGCAAAAAGAGCTGAAATGAGTACCCTACCCACCCAAATGAACAAACCCATCAAATCCAAAAAGTGCATCAAATCCAAACCCATCAAATCCAAAAACAAACAAACCAAATCACAAACAGCACTTGTTCAATCTTCAATCGATTACTCATTTTCACAATTTCAGTTTCTAAGGTTTGGTTCATTCCATCTGTCTGGTTCCTTCAACCCAGCCATTTCCATATTTTACCATTCAGTTTCCACCACTCATTTTCATTGTTTCTGGCAAAGCAAATAGAAAACTGGAAATGGGCAAAATAAACAAACCGGAGGAACCAAAACTGTGAGAAATTGGTTGCTCAAATGTTTTGATGCATGTTATTTGGGTCGACTGCAACCTGCTTGGAATTGGGGAAAAAACTTGAGCAGTTATTCTGATGCTTGTTTCATCTCTCATAGTATTGCAGGGCTTCAGTGGGGCTACTCCAGGGTAAGTGGTTTGTGGATCATGGCCTTAGGCGTCATAAGCCACTAGTTCTTCCTTGTGTTAAAAAAATTGTTTGAACTTCTAGTGATCTTCTTTCTTAGTAATTCCCTCTCAAGTGGTTGCTATCATATACATTATTACCTGCATTGCTCGCTCTATAGTTCTGACACATGAAAGAAAGCTCAAAAGCTTGCATATTCTCATCAATAGAAGCCAGTCCAATGAAAGATATCAACTGTACTATTTTGTCTCCATCTGAAATGCTGACAGAGACTCTAATGGACTGGAATCATGGATTGGTGAAATAGCCATTTGTCTTTTCTTTCTTTAAGAACCTAAACCATCTAAGAGTAGACTATAGAAATAATAGTGATACTAGTAGTAATTGTAGTAGTAATCATAATTTTGTATGCCACCGTTGGTCAAATCGAGAACCTCTTGGTAATGGGCAATCTCTAGGCTGACATTTTGTTTTTTTACTTTACTGATAATGGGCTTACTGGAATTCCGTTTACTGCTGTGTTGTTTATCATTTTGCTGTCCGTTTTAAATCCCAATTGGTAATACTGATGCATGCCACATTTCTTCTATCTTCTCTGCACTGTATATCCCCTAGGGGTATGCAGCTGGGACCTCATTAATTTTCATTTTCCCTTTCATTTTCATTTTCATTTTGAAAAACGGATTCATTTTCTTGTCCCTATTCATTTTAATTTGGGAAGACCCATTCGTTTTAACCCTCCCCCTCCATTAGTTTACCATTGAACTAAATGGTGGCCTAGCAGGGCTCAGGGGTGGGGTGTTTAAGGGGGTGGGGCCTAGTGGGACTGAGGGTAGACTACTGACCCTTTGAAGGGGCTCTGGCGACACATGGCTTCCTCCTGGGTAAGTTTTAAAAGGGGGGGGAAGCTGGACATGCTCAGACCTTTCCAAGATGGCACCTGCAGTGGTATTTGTTTCAGTTCCGTTCACAATTCTCCCCTCCCTCAACTGACCCATGGCATGCCTGTGGAAAGGGGGCAAGCTGGATGTGGCCTGCAGACTGGAGTTTCCGCATCTCTGAGAGATTCCTTTAATTTTAGTTTGTTCAATGGACCCGTGGTAATTTTTGAAGGTTGTGGTTGAGGCCAATGGACTAGAGGAAGAAGGGTTTGAATGGTAGGGATGTGCGAAAGCGGTGCAGGGACTCGGGGTTTGGCCTGAACTCAAGGTGTTTGGCCCGTCCGTGAACCCCCTGAACCCAAACTGCTCCCTGCCTGAACCGCCCAAACAAAGTTCGGGTTCTAAACCCATTCAGGCGGGGGCAGGGGGGAACCTGGTTTCCCCTCCCTCCAGGCTGCACAGGTGGAAGGGGTGCCGGAGCTCACCTCCCACCCAACCTGTGCAGCCTACTTAAATATATATATTAAACCCCACCCCACCCCAGGGACCACCCTACCTGGTGGTGCTGAGGCCCCAGCCCTAGGTCCCGTGGTGGCAGCAGCAGCAGCAGCAGCAGCAGGTCCGGCTCCGGTGGCACTGTGGAGTGCTTCAGGCCTCTACTGGGCCTTCTGGGCCAGGTGACATGAAAGACCTAATAGAGAGGCCTGAAGTGCTCTGCATCACTGCCGGAGCCAGCCCCGCTGCTGCCACTGGACCCAGGGCCAGAGTCTGACCTACCTGGTGGTGCCGGGTCTCCCCTCACCCCCCGCCCAAAGGGGTTTGGCCCACTTGAAGGGGTTCTGGCCAAACAGCCAAACCCCAAATGGTTTTGGTGGCCCGAACCCCAAACGGGCTGAACCCTGAACCCCCGGGTGTTCACACAACCCTATTGAATGGAGAATGTTTTCTCACTTGGAATTTATTACAGGCTTATCTGCCATCAAATTGACCCCTGCGAGCACAAAAACATTTTTAAAAAGTTAATTAGTAGCTCTTCAAGTTTGAGCTTTTAGGACATTATCACTGGCACCTCTGGCCATAACATACTCAAATTTCAGCCAGATATCTCTTATCGTTTGTCTCCAATGGCCAAAAAAGGGCCAGGGTGCAAACGCACACAAGGTGTCAATGGAGTTTTCCTATTTGGTTTTACACAAGCCTTTGCTGTGTTATTTCTTAGCTGTTTAGGTAATGTTAGATTTCATTTCTTCAGGCTAAGTTTAATTTCCCTTCTGGGGTAAGTTTGTGGAGACAAGAAGTCTGGGAATGTTAGGGTGTTTTCAGACGTGACGGGGCGACTTCGCCCCATCACGGAAACAACCCTCAGATTCCCCGCCGGGATCACTCCGGCACGGCCAACAGATGTGCCGGGGGATCCCGGCAGGGAATCAGGGAGGGGGCGGGGTCGCACGGCACAACGTGCGGTCGCACGGCCCCGCCCCCTCCACACTCCCTTGCCGCCCACCCATAATTTAGGGAATTAAAAACAATCCCCATAAAGCTGACTCTTTCATGTCTTTCTGTGTGTGTGTGTGTGTGTGTGTGTGTGCTCCCAGGGCTTCGTTTGAAGGTTTTGGGACACAGAATATATTTGGGGAATAAATAGACCCCACTTATAATGGATTTTTCCCATAGGGTCATATGGACCTCAAGACACGGCGAGTGCAATTTTTTTAAAGGTAAGGGTTAAGTCAGCAACTAATATGCCTTTCAGAGAGTGCTCCTTGTTTTCAACTAACTGTTGATATATTTTGATTTCATAAAATAAAAGAAGTTCAAAGTGAAACTATTTATTTTTTGTTGTTTTGTCACTGTACTGCAATTTCTGTATTTTCACAAAAGCCCCAACTGCAAAGCCTTATCTCTTCTTTCTCTCTGAGAAATTGATTCTTTCTGAAGTTATTCTTTTGGTTCTTATGTTAATATTTTTATTTCGTCTAGAATTAGAACAGGGTCGACTTGTTTTCAAAAGAGTCTAATGTATGAAAATTGCATTCAGGATTCAATAACCCAAACCCCAACCCCCGGTTTCTGCCTTCAGACTCAAACAACTTTTAAACCCAGCATCCTACTGGTAAATATATTTTCTTTGATCATTGCAGCATTAGTGATTTGAGTGATAAATATTACATCAACAGATACTTTCCCTTTTGTATGCTTAGTATGAGTCTTTCATACAAGCGACACTTCCTTTCATTCCAAACAAATTTATTATGCTGTCTAGTTTGCTTTCCTTCATGGGATACATTTGCATCATAAGACTGGGCATTTGCGTCCAAAGTAGCAGGAAGCCATGGAACTTGTGACCACAAAGGATTTTTAAAGGAGAGGACATGTAAAGTGCGAGCATGTTTTGCCTGTAGAGAGGAGGTGATACTATCATCTCTTATCACTCAGTAACATCTGCCTTGCATTTTCTCAATATGGAATACAGCCAGAATTTTCTTAAAGAAAGTCTCATCCTCCCAGAAACATCCCCACAATTCCCCATCCTCACAGTGGGGCCAATCCCATGACCGACGTGCACCGCACAGTACATATGCACACCCCCATGATGGGGGCACTGTACCATGCGCATGCTGTGCAGATCCACTTGGTACGCACATGAAACCCATGTGAAACACAGGCAGTTTGGGATTGCAGCCATTGTCCCTAATTCTCCATCCTTACCAGGTCTTCTTACTAGGGGTGTTCATGTCATTTTTGTCATTATTTATTTATTTATTATAAATTTTGTATGCCACCCCCTCCTGCTAAAAGCATATCGGGGCAGCTAACAACATGTTAAAAAAGATTAAAATAAACAACAATAATACAATTAAAATCCAACAATAAAAACAAATTACCTCCTACCCCACCCTAACACAACCCACCCACCCCATCTCCCTCTGGAAAGGCATGGTGGAACAACCAGGTCTTACATTGTCTATGGAAAGAGGGGAGGTCGGTGGCCAAATGGACCTCTGGCAGGAAGGAGTTCCACAGCCGCGACACAGAGAATGTTCTCCAGAAGGTTGACACCCGAGAAACCTGGGGGTCCTCGAGGAGGGTGTCCCCAGCCGACCGCAGGGGTTGATCCAGGATCTGGAGGGAGACGCGGTCCTGCAGGTAGGTGGGGCCCAGGCCATTTAGGATGTTAAAGGTAAACACCAACACCTTGAATTGGGCCTGGAAGACTATTGGCAGCCAGTGTAGAGAGCGAAGCACCAGTGTAATGTGCTCGCGTCAGCCTGTCCCCGTTAGGAGATGAGCCGCCACATTCTGCAACAGCTGCAGTCTCTGAACCAGCACCAAGGGTAGCCCCACATAGAGTACATTACAGTAGTCCAGTCTCAAGGTAATAAAAGCATGGATGGTGGTGGCCAGATCAGAGTCGGAGACCTACAGCTGAAGCCGATGTACCAGATGTAACTGGAGGAATGCCCCCTTCACCACAGCCTCCACCTGCAGGCGGAGCTGTGGGTCCAGGAGCACCAACAGACTCCAAACCTGAGATACTAGGGCAGGATGGACCCCATCAATTATGGGGGCCACCACTCCCCTGGCCTTCCCCACCACCATCACCTCCATCTTGTCTGGATTTAACTTCAGGCGGCTAGCTCTCATCCAATCCCCCACAATCACCAAACACCGGGTAAGAACCGAGACTGCTGGGCCTGAGTCGGATAAAAAAGAGAGATATAGCTGGGTGTCATCAGCATATTGATGACACTGTATGCCAAACTCCCTAACCACCTTCCCCAAAGGCTGCATATATACATTAAACAAGAGAGGGGACAAGATAGAACTCTGTGGGACACCACACATGAGACCCCAAGGAGAAGATGAAAAACCACCCAGGACCACACGTTGCATTCTCCCAACCAGGAAAGAGCGGAACCATTCAAGAACGGTCCCGCCAATCCCTGCCCAGTCTCACAGTCGAGTCACCAACAACTTATGATCAAGGGTATCAAACACAGCCAAGAGATATAACAGGATCAGAAGGGTCGAATGACCCCGATCCAACTCACAAGAGACGTCGTTGACCAAGGCCACAAGCACAGTCTCCATGCCATAACCCGGGCGAAAGCCAGATTGTGAGGGATCGAGAAAATTAATCCAGTTCAGATGCTCCTGCTAGGAATGGGTGAACAGAATACGGTTTGGATGTTTGGATGTTCAGTCGTTATTTCGAAACCCAAGTTTGGGTTCGATGGTTCAGTTCAGTCGAGTTCGGGTTGGTCGAACTTGGCCGAACAATCAAAAATGGCACTATCGAAACCGAAACCGAAATGAAACCAAAACTGAAACCTATTTTTTTCGCCCTGAAAAGATGTTTTTCTTGCCCCCAAACTCATCTGAACTCATCCAAACATGACCAAACTGTTCAGTCATTAGAGAGTTCGGTTCAGATGTTCGGTTTGGACGTTCGGCTTGGACGTCCGAACAGACCGAGTTCGGTCCGAACTCCAAACATCCGAACCGCGTTCACCCATCCCTAGCTCCTGCACCGGCCAAGCCACCACCTGTTTAATAACCTTCCCTAAAGAGAGGTTTCTACTGCCTCTGGCTCATCTACTGCTAAAAGTGTTGTGTCAAAACTGTGGTGGATTTGAGCAAGTTTATCCTCAAAAAAGTCCACAAACAAATCACAGTGGGCATTTGATGACTCTAAATCCTGGTGGAGGGAGGCCAGAATGATCAACCCCCTCACCACCTGGAAAAGCTCCACTGGGCGGGACTTGCGGACTCAATGAGGGCAGCAAAGAAACCTGTCTTTGCTCCCCTCACCACCATGGTATAGGTACGCAACCGCCACCCTTCCCACTTCATCTACTGAAGCTCCAAGGTATACTATGGGGATCTGCGTTGTCTGCGGTTCGGGAGCAGCTGCCTGGGAGCCACCCAGTCAATGCCTCCACCAACATGGAATTCCACATGGACAAGAGGTCATCGAGTGAACAGCCATTGAGATCAGAGGAAACATCCTCTAGGGCAGTCTGGAATCTTCCTAGTTCTATAAGCATTTGGGGGTGAACCATCCTAACCAGTTCCACACCCTCCTGGGTGCCAACATGCATCAGGAAACCAGCCCGGAGGAGATAATGATCCATCCATGACAAGGGCACTGATGACACCTCCCCCACTAACAGATCTCCCGAATCAAGGGCTGTGCAAAATACCATGTCCAGGGTATGTCCTCCAACATGTGTGGGCCCACCATTCTCAGAGACAGGCCCATGGTTGCCATGGCAGTCAAGAACTCATGCTCTGCCTCTCAAAGACTGGTGTCAGCATGGATGTTGAAGTTATTGCAATTACAATAATGACAAAAAATAATAATGAAATCAATAACGATAACGAAAGTTGTTGATTTTGTTATTGCCTAGAAGACTGGCAGGTATTTTTTGGAGGTCAATGTGGCAAGGGGAAGAGTGAGCAGACATCTTGGAGCCAGAAACAGTGTTGAACTCTTGAACTGGGCCTGTGATGGGAGGGGAAGGACCTAATGCATGTAATCGCTGGCCAATGAGCAGCGCAAACAGGTCCCAGGCAGTTGAATGATACCATATGATTGCTTAATGCCTCCTGCCTCCCAGAACCAATCAGGAGAGTTGTGGTGGAGGGCACTGCAACCTTTTATGCTGCATTTATTATACCTATTTATTTAATTTATTTATTTATTTAAAAAAATTATTACCCTGCCAGAGGCAGCTTGGGGCAGCTTACAACAATAAAAAAACAACAACGATAAAAACAATTACTGTTGGGGACTGGAAAAACAGGGAATGGATTGCTCATTGTGACCTGTTGGATACTTCTCCCAAAAGACAAAGTTAGGCCACCGTCAGAGACAGGATGCTGGGCTTGACGTACCATTGTTCTGACCCAGTACAGCACTTCTTATGTTCTTATGACCTTCCAGCCCATC
Organism: Sphenodon punctatus; assembly: GCA_003113815.1. NCBI lineage: Eukaryota > Metazoa > Chordata > Lepidosauria > Sphenodontia > Sphenodontidae > Sphenodon > Sphenodon punctatus. The sequence continues at coordinate 59,488 of QEPC01013322.1, read as the reverse complement.
CTTCCAGCTATTAATGGCCATGGGTCAGAATGCCCTGAAAAAAGTTCAGAATTTGAATTTCTCTCAATTGTCAATGCTTGGCGTTGCCTAGGTGGCGGAGAAGAACCAGTTATGACTTTAAACTTGCAGTACCTAAATTGTAGATCTGCAGGTGTACACCAGGGACCCATGTCATTTTTTGTTTTCATTTTTCATTTTTGCTATTTAAATCGTTTGTTTTCATTTTCATAAATATGAACTTTTTGTTTTTGTTTATGCTGAAAACACATGTTCAACTGTAACTTCTTTGTTTTTCATTATATTTGGATGAAATGTGGAACGATTATACCTCCAATGGACAGCATTATTGGTTCCAAATTTCAGAAAGATTGGTTAAAGGAATCCAATTTTATAAGCAGTTGAATTGTGTTATTTTGCAAATATATGCATATACATTCCTGGCTGTATCTTCTTGTCTCCCATATAATGTGGATGACACTTGGCAAGTTTATACCACTCTGTATGTTTACTATTTATGCCAACTTTCATAAGGATTGAATAAAGGGTCCTGGTGGTATAAGCAATTGCCTTATAAATGTATGTTTGACTGTATCATCTGTGTATTCCAATAAGTGTAAATGAAATTTGTCAGGGCTATATGTCACACTTTCTGGATCATCTCTGCCAAATATCAGAAATATGTGATAAATAGCCACAATTTTATAAACCTGAACAGCATATGCAGAAAATAAGCCTATGTCATTGATTCTCTAATGTGTCACTGTGATACAAGATCTGTTTGTCATTGTCACGGGGTAACCCTGACAGTCATGGCAATTGGCCAACAGAAATGTCAACCAAATATCCTCATTATGTGCTGTGACCATCCAAACCTCTCTCCCCCACTTGTTACTGGGAAGTTGTTTAGGAAAGAGCCAATAGAGATTCTCTCATGTCCTCTCTCACAGTGATGCAGGATGTGATTGTGATGATAATTGGCCAGTCTGGATGTGTAAACCATCTCCTGATTTCTGGGATGCTATCCCCAAAGTCCCAGTTATATCCCTTCTATGCCTTCCTCAGGGCCGCCCCCTATGCCCACGTCGAAGTCACTACCAATTGGTCCTGTAAAACTGGAAGCATGCAGTAATTGGCCAGTGAACATATCTGTCAGTCTGTTGGGTTGCTCCACAACATCCCTCCTACAGCCTCCCTCCCCCTGCCATGCCAGATGCGTGCCTCTGACTGGCACTGCATGGGCTGCTATTTATCTGAATAATGGACTTCAAGGGGACAACTTCAATTGCTTATGAAATTGGAGTACTTTACCAAATTGTCCTGTAGTTTGTCAGAGGTGACAGGGAAGGTGTGGGATATATTCCTGCCAAATATTGTGTATACAGGATGGAATATAAAAATGTTACAGCTGAAAATGCATTTTCAAGTTAATGGCTTAGAACTTCGGGACCCTTTATCCATTATCTCTGAAATTTTCCAGGAGTGGTACACTAGTGGAGTGACACAATTTCCCCAGGTTTAATGCAAATTGATCAAAAGATAAAGAAGGTGTAGCCATGGACTATGTATTGAACTTTTCTTTAATTCACAACATTCAATTGTATCTAAAATCGGTTCCCTTTATCCAATCATTTCAAAATTTGGTATTATTATTTATTTATTTTAATTTATTTTAATACATTTATACCCTGCTCCTCCTGCAAGCAGCTTGGGGCGGCTAACATATTTCAAATAAAACAACCTTAAAATATTTAAAAACAGTCATAAAAATCTTACAAATAGAAACAGGGAAAGGACAAAAGATAATAAAAATAATACAGAAGGGTAGGAGGATAAAAACCCACTAACCCACCCTCCCCAAAGGCCTGGGTGAACAGCCAGGTTTTACAAACTCACCAGAATGTTAACAGGCTGGGGGCCAGGTGAGCTTCCTCCGGGAGGGAATTCCAAAGGCGCGGCCCGGCCACCGAGAATGCACTGTCCATTGTGGCCCCTCCGCTTAACACGGGGGACCTCCAAGAAGGCACCCCCAGCAGACTGAAGGAGCTGCTCTGGGGCGCGGAGGGCGAGGTGATCCCTGAGGTATGAGGGGCCGAGACCATAAAGGGCCTTATAGATCAACAACAATACCTTGGACCTGGCTCGGCACGCTATTGGCAGCCAGTGCAGATCCCGGAGCACAGGTGTTATGTGGTCCTGGTGACTTGTCCCCGAAAGGAGGCGGGCCACCGCATTCTGCACTAGCTGCAGCCTCTGAACCAGGAACAAGGGCAGCCCCATGTAGAGCGCATTGCAGTAGTCCAGCCTCGAGGTGACGAAGGCATGGACGAGGGAGGGTAGGTCCGGGCCGGAGACGTACGGACGCAGCCTCCGCACCAGATACAACTGGTGGAAGGCAGCCTTTGCCACCCCCTCCACCTGTTGCTCCAGGCGGAGATCCACGTCCAGCAACACCCCCAGACTCCGGACCTGTTGAGCTACAGGAGGGCGAATCCCCCCAATCAGGGGGGGCGATAACTCCCTCGCTCTCCCCACCACCATCACCTCCATCTTATCGGGGTTGAGTTTCAGTCTGCTCTGCCACATCCATTACGCCATGGCCTCCAGACACTGGGATAGCAACAAGACGGCAGGGTCTAGGTCAACTGAAAAAGAGAGGTACAGCTGAGTATCATCAGCATATTGGTGACAACGCACCCTGAACCCTCTGACGACCTTCCCCAAAGGCTGCATATAAACATTAAATAATAATGGAGACAGAATGGAACCCTGCGGAAAGCCGCAGGACAAAGCGCGGGGGCAAGATGTTTCAGCTTCCAGCACTACCTGCTGGCTTCTCCCCGAGAGGAATGAATGGTACACCTAGTGCCCTCCATTGGGGGTACAATCCTCCCCTGTTTCATCAGAAGCTACTAAGAAACAAAAAGTTATATATGGAAATACATCTTTCAGTTTTTTCCCATTATTTAAAAAATAAAAATTTGTTTTTGTTTTTGTTATTATTATTTTTTTGTTTCCTTTTTACAATAGCGAAAAAGAAAATCAAAAATTTCACTGTCATTATTATAATAACGAAAATGAAGAGCACACCCTGTCTAGACCTTGTCACAGAGATCATCGGTATAGACCCACTCTCTGTAGCAGAACCACCTGCAGCTTCTGTGTGCAAAGCTACTTCCTGCCGAATTATGGATGCACCTTGAAATTCTTCCATCCAAGCATTGAGCAGACAAAGCAGGTGCTTATGCATCCATCAAGATCTGATACTTTCACATCTTCCTGTGCTAGGTTGGCACCCTCATGTTGTCTGTCTCCATTTTGACCCAGTGTGTATATTTATGGACAGCTGTCCAACAGCATCTTTAGACAACACAAAGTCTACATAGTTATTTCATTTAATCTTGATAGTATTTTTCTATACATTTAAAAGTCAGAATTTGACACCTTTCAGGTTCATGCAGTCTCACCACTACTGGATAAATAGGAATGGGTTCGCCCTGCCCCATGATAAGATACCTCTGCAATAGGAAGTGCAAAATTGCATTGGCTTCTTGCCATCATTGAATTTACACTGCAATTTCATAGCTAATTTGCTCCCTGCTATCTCCCTTAGGTGTCTTTCAGTATTAGTGCTTCTGGGTTATTCCTTCCTGTTAAATCTATGTGTTATTTTCCTTCCGTTCTTTGATTAGCTTGCAATTGGGCATGATGATAAATTTCACTGGGATATTTCCTCCAGGACTGCCAGATCAAACTTTCAAAGATAAGGGAGTTTGTAGAACGATGGCATTCTGAAATAAATGACGTCCATTCTGTTCAACAGAGTGGTGCCTAGCCGGTGGAAGCACAACCAACCATGGGCAAGCTAGACAGGGAGAATAACACCATGGACAGGGGGGCACACATCCCCTCCAGGGATGGGGGGGTGGGGCTGATGGCAGAAGGCATGCAGCTGGGCACGGAACGCACAGCCGTGCGCGCCCATGTGAGCTCTAGGCCCCAAGGCAGGACATCAGGTGCACACAACAGCATGCCCACGGACACCAGTTTTGTGGTGAGATGCCCGGGCAGCTGGGGGCGGGGCCATCACTGGGCCTGCATAACCATCCCCCAACCCTCAGGGCCCCCACCACCATGGAGCAGGTCTGGGCAGCCTCGCGCTCGCAGCCGAGTGGTACCGTGACCACACTGAGCAGCTGTGCCTCCTTACCGTTGAGCTGAACCTGGGCACCCGCCTGCGGGTTTCCCTGGCCTGCAGAAATGGGTGCAGGAGAGCCCTTGCCCAACTCAGGGCACTGAGGGTGTCCGGGGAAGACCATCAGGCCTTGAGCCAGGGCCGAACCCAGCCTGCAGCAATCCACAAGGCAGCCGGGCGCCTCCAATGGGGAAGGGAGACCATGCGCTGGGCAGCCCTGATCACTATGCCCATTGACAGGCGGATATGGGTCATGGAGCGGGCACAGGGTTGGTGGACCAGGGCACTGGTCCAGTGGGACGAGACAGCCTGGAAGGCCCACTTTAGGATGGACAAGCTGACCTTGCTCCAGCTCACCGAACTCCTTACACCCTGCCTTGAGCTCCAGCACACCCCCATGAGGACCCCCATCCCCATGGTCCAGCGGGTGGCTATAGGGGTCTGGGCCCTAGCAATGCCTGACTCCTGCCGATCTGTCTCCCAGCACTTCAGGGCTGGCCTGAGCACCGTTGCCTGTATCCTCCAGGAGGCTGTGGAGGGTGTGCTTCTGGGCAGAATGATCCTGCTGGTGGATCAGGGGGCCGTGATGGCAGGATTCGCGGCAGGAGGCTTCCCCAACTGCATGGGTGCCGTGGACGGCACCCACATCGAGATCCTTCGCCCCTCTGCAGAGGAGGCCGCAGAGTATGTCAACAGACATGGGTATCACTCCCTGCAGCTGCAGGCGGTTGTGGATCACCAGGGCCGCAGTCACGATGCCTGGATTATGACCATCTCCCCCTTCTATGCCCGGATGTTCCGGGGGGACTTTGCTGACATGGGGATGACCTGGATCGAGGGGGTACCGATGCCCCCCTGTATCCTGGGTGACCCTGCCTATCCCCTCACCCAGTGGCTAATGAAGGTGTATCCTGTTGCATGCAACCCTGTGGAGGTGCTATACAATACCCGCCTGTGCTCCAGCAGGACCGTGGTGGAGCGAGCCTCTGGGCCCTCAAGCAGCGCTGGAGGAGCCTCGCTGGCCGGCTGGACTACACCGTGGACACCTCGGCCCTGGTGATTGGTGCCTGCTGTGTGCTGCACAACATGTGCGAGACTGAGGGGGCAGCCCTGGAATACCCTGGGCCCCCCCGGGTCCCCGGCCCGGTGTCCCTGTACGTGAACGCCGAGAACCCCAGGGAGTACCATTATGCCAAGCACATCCGGGACACCCTGGCGAGGCATATCAGTCACAAGGCCGAGGTGTGAGGCCTACAACAACCCAGATTTCCAGGCCCGGCCCCTACATGGGAACTGGTCCAATACCCCACCACCCCACCCCTGTTGCCCAGTAATGGGCACGGGAGGCAATATAGTGCAAACAACATTTATTTCACCCACTTTTACATGTGCACCCAACCCCTCTCCCTCCACCCCAGCTGGGCCCCACCCCTATAGTGCACCTCACCTCACAGTGCCCTCCCCCTTCCACTCCTTCCCCCCCATCCCCCACGTTTCCTGGGTCACCCCTTTGCACGCCCAGAGACCGCTAAGGAGCTCTGTGAGCTCTCCTCCCCACCACTGTTCATGTCCCCAGCAGTGTCCTGGGATGCCTCCTAGGCTGGCGCGGGGACCAGCAGCTGGGGGGAGGGTGGGCCAGGGACCCGGGTGGCTCCCCTGAGCGGCTTCACCCTCCAGAGGGCAGGGGGGACCGGAAGGCAGATGCGCTGCCCCTGGGGGCGTGGGGGCGGCTGGGGCGGTTGGGGAGGGGGTGGGGACGTCGAGGGGCCAGGCATGGGGCCTGGGGCAGGCAGGGTTCCTGGAGGGGCAGCTGCCATCATATAGGCACACATGGTGCCCGTGTGCAGGAGCAGGGAGGTCCCAATATCATGGGACCTGTCCATTTTGGCAGAGTGCTCCCGCACCATCTCTGTGATGACCTGCTCCAGCCGTCTGAGTGCTTCCACCTGCCTGCTGTGCTCCCAGTGCTCCCGCCTCCACTCCAGGCACACCTCGGCCTGGAGCCTCCTGTTCCTCACCTCCGCCCACTCCAGGGACCGCTCGATGGCCGCCTCCATCTGGTCCACGGCCGCTATCATCCTCTCCACCTGTTCTGCCAAGGTCCAGATGATGTCCTCCACCTGGTCCTCCCTCCGCTGGCGGACCCGTGCCCGGTACTCCCTCATGCGCTGTGCTGGGGGCAAGGGCCCTGGAGACTGTGGCTGTTGGGGTTGCCCTGTAGGTTACAGGTAGGTGACTCGTCAGCCGCCCTGGGAGTCCGCCCTTGGACCTGGGATGGGCCTGGGCCTCCATGGCCCCCTGGGCGTGTTGCCCAGCCCCTGTGGGTGAGGAGGGGGGGTTATTGGTGTAGGAGTGTGCGGGTGCCCAAGAGGGTCCCGGCCCCCCTTCTGGCCTTGCTTGTGGAGGCTGGGGCTGGCCCCGGCCCATTCATCCCCCCCTTGAGCCCTGCCCCCAAGGGCCCGGTCCCTCTCCCCTCCCGGTCACCCGCTTACTCTCAATGTTGATCTCGGATCCCTCCGAGGCCGGCCCCTCTGTGTGGGAATGCTCCCCCTGGGACCACTGGCTGAGAGTGATGAGGGTGCTTGGACTCTGCCTGTCCAGCCCGGGGGTGGGTGCTCTCTGGGCTGCTGTCTGGGGGAGAGGTTGCAGGTGCTGGAGGTCCCGGGGCATTCCCCATGGGGGTCCAGGGCCCTGGAGCTTTTGTCTACCAGGGGGGCAGCGAGGGGAGGGGGTACCTCTGCCCGTTCCCTGCCCTGGGCCACTGCGCTCCTTACGAGCCATGGGGCGACTATCAAGCCCTTAATGTGCAGGATGTGGTCCAGGGCATCATAGAAGGGGGTGGTATGGGCTTTGTGTCTGGACTGCCTATTTTTGTCCCTTATGGCCTTGTACCCCCTCTTCAGCTCCTTGGCCTTGGAGCAGCACTGTGCCACGATGCAATGGTGCTCCGCTGCCCCCATGTCCTGCACTATGTCCTGGTAGACGTGCTCATTCCGCTGGTTGAGCGCGAGCTCCAACTGGTACTCCAGGGTCCCCCAGATCCGTATGAAGTCCCGGGTCTCCTGCAGCCCCCACTGGCCCCCTCTGTGGTAAGGCCTCCTCCCTCATCTCACCTGTGGGTCCCCCTCCTCTTCCACCACCTCCTCCTCTGCCTGGGCTGGGCCGGTGTCCTCCAGGGGCTCGTTCACCCGGGCCCATTTCCATGTCTGCGGGATGCAGGGGAGGGGGGAGGTTTATGGTCGAGTGCAGTTCTGGCCCCTCTCGTGGGCTGCCCCTTTTCCCCCCTCCCTGCTGGGTGCCCGGGCAGGTGCCCTGCCCCACCCTGGGTGCCCCTGTGCCCCCTGTTCCCCTCACCTTAGATCCCCGTACCCGTTTCCGGGATGCCTCCTCCCCCAATCCGGCAGCTGTCCCCGGGGCATCCTGACCTGGCTGCTGTTGTCCCTCTGCCTCCTCCATCCTCAGCATGACCCCAGCCTCGCCCTCCTTCCTCTGCACTCCCTCCACCACTGCCCCTGCCTCCTCCTCCTCCACCCTCACTCTCTCTCCCACCGCTCTCCTCTGCCTCCCTCCTCGCTCCATCCTGCCATGCTTCCCTGCTGCAGGCTTCCCTTTAAATCTCCCTCCACTGCCTGTGTTGTTGCTGGTTGCCTGGCAGCGACGCTGCGTGCTTTGTCCCCGGCTGGGAATCATTTTCTTTGATTCTGGCCGGTGATTGCCGTCCAGATGTTACTTTTTGTTGTTTCCCGGTGGGGATCTCTTTGATCACGCTTTCGGAGAATGTCCCATGGGGAGCCCTGGAAGCATGGTTGGAATTGACCCCATGTGGGTATTGACCGTTGTGAACATCTGGCGGCTGCCGAACAGATGTTCAGGGCGCTTTGGCCCCGCTGTGGGATTGAGCGTGGTTCACTGTGGTTGAGCGTGATCTCATAGGGTGATTTCAGACGTTACGGGGCCCTTTGGCCCCGTACCGAAATCACCCTATTAATTCCCCGCCGGGATCACCCCGTAACGCCATATCAGACGTGTCGGGGGGATCCCGGCGGGGAATCTGGGAGGGGGCGGGGCCGCACGGCGCAACGTGCAGCCGCACAGCCCCGCCCCCTCCACGCACCCCGCCGCCCGCCCTTCGGAGAGACGGGCGGGCAGTGGGGCCACTGAGGCCGCCGCGTCGGGCCGGATGCGCCGTGGCCCGGGATCCTGCCGGTGATCCCGGGCCGTGGCGCCCGACCAGACGATACGCCGGCGTTCACCCCGGCGTGGGATTGCATTCAACACGCGGCGGCCGGCGNGGCGTGGGATTGCATTCAACACGTGGCGGCCGGCGGTCCCTCCGCTTCGGCCGCTCGCGTGGTGAATGCAATTCCACGCCGCGGTAACATCTGGGGGGAAACATCCGTTTCCCCCAACAGACGTTAGGAGATCACAGCCACCACGCGGAATTGAGCGTGGTTGACTGTGATCTCGTAACGTCTGAAAATACCCATAATGTCTGAAAATACCCTTTGTTGTGGGAGGTTTCATTCCTGCATTTTAATTGTCCCCACTCTCCCTACCTGGCTTCAGAAAGTACCCCAGGGTATTGCCTGGTTGCTAATAAGTTTCCTATTATTATGCAGGGGTTATTTTTCTTATCAGTAATGCATTGTCCCAACCAGGCAGGCAGAGGAGATTTATCCCTTGAGCGGGAAATCACCTTTCTTTCCCTCCTGCAGCAATAATGTCAGGCTGCTTTGCAGATTAATCACTTCACAAGATATGGGGAATGCAGAAGTTGGATTTAGCAGAAATGTCTAACTTAACTTTTCTGGCTTAACTTTTGAGCTTGTCACACATTGTACCTGGTGCACCCTGTGACCTAAATCTTGCATGCAATCACACAAATGGTGTGACTGCAGAGAGAGCCTATGACCTTCCGATACAACTTGTTCTTTGGCACACAGCTCTTACTGTTAGAAAATTATACTCCCCCCCTTTGCTACTGTTTCTGATCACTGCATATACCTCACTGTTTTTCTCAGTCTATAGTTTTAATTCCTGACTTACCTGACAAAGGTCTGTGTAAGGTCCAAACGCTTGTATACCTCCACCAACTGGAAATGATCCAATGAAAGATATCATTGTACTACTTTGTTTCTATTGACTATATTTGGGACCAACACGGCAACCTTACTTTCTCTACACAGAGGTAGGGGGGCAGATTAGTCCATTGGCGGGATTACAAGCTAGAGAAAAGGGTTCAGTACCCTGCTCTGACAACTAAGGGCAGGGAACTGTGGCTTCTGGGACAGGCTTGAAAACCAGCATTTCATTTCTTACAGATTAAGCACTGATTAGTTCTAGTTTTCCTCCATGGCAATGAAGAACAGTTCCTTGGAACCAGAAACATAGCGTAAAAAGAGACGTGCCAGAAGCCGGACTGGACCAGGGCAGGAAACTGCAACTGATATTGCCTGGAGTGGGGAGGGGCATTGAAAAAATGTGCCCATGGCTAGGGAGTCATCCTGCCACCCACATGATGTGGCTAGAGTGGTGGAGCTAAATAAACATGTAGATGGCTGGCCACGCCCCTGCCCTGCTCACAGTGCCCCATACCCCACCATGATAGACAGCCATGGCAACCAGATACGGCACTTAGCCATAGTGGCCCATGCCCCAAGGTGAGTATGGCAGGGACAGAAACATGTGCTAGCCCATGCTGGACCACATTGGACCATGTGGACAGCCCTTAGCCCAGTCTGAGTCCTTGGAGATTTTCCAAGGATTCAGACTGAGCTAACCACCTATCCAACCTGGGGCAATTCCGGGCTAACATCTAGAGGTGCGTAAACAGATGTGCCGGTGGGTCCCAGGCAACAGCGGGACAATGCAGGCCACCTCACATCTGTTTTTACAGTCTGAATTGCAGAATTGTAGAGTTGGAAAGGACCTCAAGGATTGTCTAGTCCAATCCCCTGCTCAAAGAGACACAGGATTAAAACAGACATGACGCTAACCACCCTTTAACCACCCTTGGTGGTTATTTATGCATGTTGCAGGACCGTATTGGTGCCTTATGCAGCCCTGGAACATGCATAAATGACCACCAAGGGTGGTTAAAGGGTGGTTAGCATCATGTCTGTTTTCACCCACAGAATGTCCTGTGCTCATAGCATAACAGACAGAGGCCTGATCATCTGGTTCTTTAAAATATCCAAGGAAGGAGATTTCACAATGTATTCTGTTGCTTCTCCCAATGTTGAACAGAAATCTACCTTGTTTCAGTTTAAGCCTATTCCATAAATGTAAGAACTGTTGGGTAATAAAATAAGTTGTCCAAGGAGGTTGTGGAATCTCTTACCTTCGATGATTTCAAAATTAGACGGGACAAACATCTGCCTTAAATCCTGTGGGCAGAGGATATCCTGCCTTGGAGTAGAGACTTGGAATACATGACTCTGGAAGCCCCATCCACTCCAACAAATTGTCAGAGCTGTTGTCATTTCTAAGCCTTCTATTTTACTGGTACTGTACTGTGCAAACACATAGCAAAAGATGGACCCTGCCTCAAAGTGTTTACAGTCTTCATAAACAGGATAATAAAGGTGGGTTGAAAAGATGGATGTAGGGGGAGGAGCAAAAGCAAAGGATGAGACAATACTGATCAAGAAGCTTATGGTTACTGCAGACTGTCATAAGGTTGTGTACATACTGTATTACAGACATCACAACAAATGAAAATTTATACACAGAATGTAACCAAAATATTTGCAGGGAATCCTATTCTCAGAGGTGGGTTTTTTTGTTTTGTTTTTTAAATGTTGCCTTTAAGATTAATGATTTCTTTCTGGTGTTCATGTTGTGTTTGTGAAACAGATGGTATTTTAAGTATAAGAGCTGTAATAAAATTTGTTGATCACCCTGACAAAACATTCATTATAAGCTGTCAGAGGAATGCACAACCTGGAAACTTGGCTTTCATGAAGTCTGCGAGCGTAAACATTTGATTTATTTTGGGGGAGTAAAACAGGGAAATGGTGTAAACTGTCAGAATTACAAACTATTTGTGTTTAGACTACAATGTGGCTTATCAGCCTTCCAATGAAGGGAGGGGTTTTGTCATTTCATTAGGGAGTTTCTTCTTGGTTCAATGGGGAAAAAAGAGCAAATACTTTTGTTCAAGAGACTGCTTTGCTTAATGTAAGAGATAAGACACAAGGTAGTTAAAATGCTATCTTACTGAACCAACTTCTGTTAACATGTGCAAACTTTGTACGTTTCAGAGAGCTCTTCTGTAGGCAGCAGTGAGGACCTTAGAGCCTTAAGCAGAATTTAGAGACTAGGGTTGATTAGCATGGGGGGATTGTAGTTGTAGATTGTAATTATAAATTGTAGTTGTAGATTGTAATTTTACACTCTTGATTATACAATTGTACACTCTTGTACACAACTGGACACAATTGTACACTCTTGTGTACAAGTGTGTACAATTGTGTACACAATTCTGTACAGTTGTGTATACTCTTGTACACAATTGCACACTCTTGATTAGCATAATTGGGGGATTGTAGCTGTAGATTGTAATTGTAGATTGTAATTGTACACCCTTGAAAGGAAGAGTGTATTTCAAAGTCATGGATATTATTAACGTTTAGATAGCTCTCCATGAATGATGAAATATTAGAGGTACAGCCACACCATAGATGTATATAGTGGCATTATGATATTTTCAGTTTTATTCTGTATCCTTTTATGAATAATTCCTAACATTCTGTTTGCTTTTTTGTCAACCCCCGTCAAAAGTCAGGTTTCTCTGTTTATTCCATGGACGTTGGTTCTCTTGTTCAGACTATGTGTATGTCTCAAAATGACCCGATGGCTTAATATGCACCATTAGATACCAGTCAGTCACCCACCCACTCATCTGTGGTTCAGTTATTGTGGTTACTTTACTTTGGCTGTGGTGCAGACGCAAGGGTGCTAATAGAGCTAATAAGAAGTCATCAAAATAATAAAACACGATAAACGCAATAGCCCACATACCAAAATAACTGAACTGGAATATCTAAAATGGGTATTCAATGAAATTTTTATTATTTCATGTCATTTCTAGCTTGCTCCTTCCTTCTCACGCAGCAGCTCAGGGCGGCTCACAACAGAAATACAAAAATATAAAACAATTCAATAACTGAAATCAAATACATAAACTTTAGCAATAAAATTAATTAAAACATAAAAACTTATAAAAGGGAAGAACTAACCCCCACCCCACACACACACACAACCCTACCCACCCTACCCATCTACCTCCCCGAAGGCCTGGAGGAACAGCCAGGTCTTACATTGTCTTTGGAAAGAGGGGAGTTCTGGGGATAGAGAGGCCTCCATTGGGAGGGAATTCCACAGCCTAAGAGCAGCAACCAAGAACACCCTCCCCACCATCGCCACCCAGGAAACCCAGGGGACTTCAAGTCAGGTGTCACCGACTGACCACAAGGGCCACACCATGGCCCGGGGTGTGACGCAGTCTCACAGGTAAGTGGGTCCCAGGTCATTTAGGGCTTTATAGGTCAACACCAGCACCTTGAATTGGTCCCAGAAGGCAATAGACAGCCAGTGCAGAGAATGGAGCACTGGTGTAATGTGCTCACAATGACCCGTCCCTGTGAGGAGATGAGCCACTGCATTCTGCACCAGTTGCAGTCTCCAGACCGTCACCAAAGGTAGCCCCACGTAGAGTGCATTGCAATAGTCTAGTCTAGAGGTGATGAAAGCATGGATTATGGTGGCCAGGTCAGAATCTGAAACATACGGTCGCAGCTGTCGCACCAGATGTAATTGACAAATCCAGGTGGATCTGCGAGTTGAAAAACACCCCTAGACTATGGACCTAAGTAGCCAAAGGGAGGGAAACACCAACTATGACAGGAGTCACCAATCCTTTGGCCCTACCCACCAACGTCACCTCTGTCTTGTTGGGATTCAAGTTCAGATGGCTTGTCCTCATCCAATCTGCCACAGTTGCCAAACACCGGCTAAGCACCGAGACTGCTGGTCTGGGTCTGCAGAAAAAGAGAGCTAGAGTTGTGTATAATCGGCATACTGATGTCAACATACACTGAACCCTCTCACGACCTCGCCCACAAGGCTGCATATACATGTTGAACAAGAGAGGGGACAGAATAGAACCATGTGGTACTCCACACGTGAGGTTCCGGGGGGATGATGAATATTCCGCAAGCACCATCCTATGAGTTCTCCCAGCGAGGAAAGAGCGGAACCATTCAAGAACAATACCTCCCACTCCAGTCCAGTCCCACAGATGAGTCACCAACATCACATGGTCAACAGTATCAAATGCTGCTGACAGATCTAGTAAAATCAAAAGAGGTGATCTGCCCTGATCTAATTCACAACTTAGGTCATTGACCAAGGCAACAAGTGTAGTCTCAGTGCCAAACCCCGGATGAAAGCTGGACTGTGAAGGGTCAGGAAAACTGACTCAGTCCAGATGCCCCTGAAGCTGCCGGGCCACCACCTGTTAACCTTCCCTAAAAAGGGAAGGTTAGAGACTGACTGGTAGCTGGCAAGGGAGTCAATGGGTATTTTCAGACGTTACGAGATCACAGTGAACCATGGTGAATACCCACCTGTGGTCGCTGTGGCTCGAACGTCTGTTTGGCGGCCGCCAGATGTTCGCCATGGTCAATACCCGCATGGGGTCAATTTGAACCACGCTTCCCAGACTAGCCAGGGGAATGCCCCGGGAAGCGTGGTCAAAAAGATCCCCAGTGGGGACCAAAAAAAAGTAATGTCTGGCCGGTTGCCACGGCCCGGGATCCCCGGCGGGATCCCAGGCCACGGCACATCTGGCCCGACGCGGCGGCCGCAGTGGCCCCACCGCCCGCCTGCCTCCCTGGAGGGCGGGCGGCGGGGTGCGTGGAGGGGGCGGGGCCGTGCGGCCGCACATTGCGCCATGCGGCCCCCCCCCTCCCAGATTCCCCGCCGGGATCCCCCTGGCACGTCTGATATAGCGTGACGGGGTGACCCCGGCAGGGAATGAAAGGGTTGTTTTCGGTTCGGGGCCAAGTGGCCCTGTAACGTCTGAAAACACCCAATGTCAAGAAATGGTCTTTTGAGCAGAGGTTAAGGTGGCCCGGAACTCTGTCCTCCCTAAGGGAGGCACTGACAACCTTGGCCAGCAAATGCCTTAATGTCTCACAGCAGGGTATGAATCTAATTCACGTGCAGATGAAAATCAGTTATTATCTGATTCATCTGTTTTGGCTTGGATAAAAGAAAATCAATAGGTTTATTAATTTACATAAATATTCATTTCAGCTCTAGATGTCTATTCCAGTCCCCATCTCCCGACCAGGATATCCTATAGTCAGTGCTGAACTTGTGCCAGGATTGAAGCCCTTAAACCCAGGATCATGAAGGGTGGTATTCACAAAAGCCCGTGGAGTTGCCCTACAAGACCAATTGCTCCACCAGCCAAAAAATAACCTCACTTCCAGAGAACTGATGAGTAGCAAAAACAGCCACCTCCTTGTCCAACCACACCAGCTCCAGTTTTAACCCTGCCAGTGAAGAGCCTGAATCTGATGTTTCTGAGGGTGCAGGGGAGGGGGCTGCTGTTGCCAGACATCACCTGTTTGACACTGGAGCCAATTAGTGGCAGTAGCACCCATCCCCAGTCCTGCCCTGATCAGACATGGTCTAGCCATGGGTGAGGTCTTTCAGTTTAACATCAGCGGACGCAATCCCATGCTCCGTGGATACTAGTGCACAAGCTGCATGCATGTGCATGAGCATGGTTTGTGCGAGCGGCCCGTGTGTCTAGGCGTGCCTGCGGCTCCACATGAAGTCCACAGAGCATGGGATTGGGACCAGTGACAGGTTGTGGATAGACATGCCAGGGCTGACCCCTGACATGAAGAGATCCGAGGGCTGAGCCCTGGAACAAACTATGCTCTTCTATACCCATGGAATCATAGCTAGATGCTTGTCCAGCCAGTTTTTGAAGACATCCAATGAAGGGGATTCCACAATAACCCTCAGACAATAAATTTCACCCCCCAGCTGTTACTACCGATATATAAAAAATTGCCTTTCTGTGAAGGAAGCCCATCTTCTGCAGCATGGAAGGAAGCCCTATCTTCCGCAGCATGGCATCTTTTAAAGTCATTTCATATGATTCTGTGGGAAGGTGACTGTCTCTCCTGGGCCATGATAGCAAAAGCAGACTCAGAAACACAGGAGTCAGGAAATTCCTCAGCACTGGCAATTCTTGCTTCTTTGTTCACAAAACCATTACATAACACAATGCATACCATGCTGGGTCTTACAGCAGACTCTGTATTTAGACTCTCAACCCTCTCCCTAGTCAGCACCTTGGAGACCTCTCAGTGGCCAGCCAGCTCCTCCTGAGGTCTGCTCTCCCACAGACCTAAGTACTGACTGCCAGAGCCTTCTCACTTTCAGGCTCTTATAATCCCTGAAAGGGCAGAGCCAAGGCACAGGCCACTTCTCCTTAAAGTGCCAGTGTCCAACACAATATAAATACCTTTCCAAGGATCTTGTTGCAGAGAAGTAGGCCGAAGATCAGTGTTTGTTACCTCAGGAGCAATTCGGGTTTAGGAAGGGGAAATCAATGATTGATTGCTGCTTCATCCTCCAGCATATAATATTTAAATATACCAAGGTTAGGAAAGGGAAGCTATATCTTGCATTCTTGGATTTAACCAAGGTCTTTGATTTGGTACCCAGGCCTCGACTTTGGGCTAAGTTGAGGCTATGGGCTGTCAAGGAGAAGCTATTGGTCCCTATTATGCACTATGCAGTTGTATGCAAACAACACGGCCAGGGTGAAATACAATGTGGGGAGGTTGCAGACAAATCCCATTCCCATAGAACGGGGGGTACGCCAGGGCTGCATCCTGGCCCCACTCTTGTTTGGACTATTTGTGTCAGATATGGTTGCTTATATTAAAGCTGTTGACATTCATGCACCAAAAATAGATAATGTCCAGATTAATCTGCTGCAGTTTGCAGACGATGTGGTGCTTATCTCCCAAACTGAGTTGGGTCTTAGGAGGGTCATAGAAAGATTTCATACCTATTGTGTTTCTAATGGTTTGGAGCTCAACCCGAGTAAGTCCAAATCATGGTGCTGGGGGAAAGGAAGCTCCCCTTGAAGTGGAAAACAGCAGCAGGCGATATTGAGTTAACTTTGTCCTTTAGGTACTTGGGAATTATTTTCTCCAAAAAGGGCACCTGGAATTTGCATTTAGCTAATAGAGCGCTAATAGCACAACAAGCAGCTCTGGCCCTGAATAGGGCTGTAAGTGTCTCAGTTGGCGTTCCCATTTCTGAGTTTTTGCAGGTATACAAGGCCAAGGTTCCAGAAATGGCCCTGTTTGGGTTGGAAATTGTCCCTTTTCCTAACATGGTTTTGCTGGAAAGGGTCCAAAATGCTTTTCTCCGCAGACTTCTTTGCGCTGCAAATTGCATCCTAGGAGCTGTTTTGAGGCTTGAGACTGGAGTAGTCTAATTGGTTTCATTGGCAAAGTTGATGTTTATTCGATACTGGCTTCGTCTACTGTCATTTCAAGACTCAGATCTCCCACTTAAGTGTCTTAAAGAGGAACTTGTCCACACAGGGGTTCGATCTTATCCTTGGCTGCTATATTTAGGGTGGCTCCTTAGGAATTGTGGATTCTCCCTGGAATATTTCGTAGGGAAATCCTTGGTGTATATTCGACAGGAAATTCAGTTCAGAGTTAGGGATATTGCTCTGCAGGACGACTTGGCAGTGTTGGCAACCTGGAAGGTGGCCCCGTTGTTGACCCAGATTAAGCTCAATGGCACGTTTGAAACGTATTTGGACAGTATTAAAGATCCAAATCTCAGACGGTGCTATATGTTGATGCGTTTCCACCTCATTAGGACAGCTGTATCTGAGGGCAGACAGGCCCATATTCCATATGAATTGCAAGGGTGTTCATCTAGTCTTGGTGGGGTGGAAACGTTGGAGCATTTTTTGCTATTTTGTCCCTATTACGCTAGTTTGAGGCGGATGTGGTTGTTCCCCCTGCTGTCTGATGGTGTGACTTTTGGCTCGGACTTCTGTGTATAGTTTCTCCTAGCATTAACTGAGCCGGGAGACATCCATGCGATTGCTACCTTTGTTTGGCTTGCTTTCAAGATAAGGAAAGTGGTTAAGGCCAGACTGACCTCAGCAAGGCAAGCCTAAGACCTAAGTGGGAAGGTATTTTGTCAAAGTGGTTAAACCATAGACGGGTACCTGGTATTCTTCGGTGGGTATTGTTATTCAGTATATTATCTTAGCCCTCCTGATGATAAACCAATTTTTGTTTCTGTCGGAATATGTGTTGCTAATATAGATGTCTCCAATACTGTAATGTAGTTATTCCAACGAACTGAAGCCTTCTTACGTCTTGCTTAGGTTGTTATTTTATGTATTTTTGTATTTTGTTGATGTGGATCTTGGTTTTGGTCATAGCGAAAGCTAGTGCCAATAAATCTTTTTAAAAAAAATTAAAATACCTGTCAGGGTAAGAATTTCATATAAGGCAGAGATTTGGCCCCAGTTCTTCGTGGGTCTGATCTTTGCATACCCAGCACATACACACACACACACCACACATGCAGTATGTGCTCAGTCAGCACTAGGGATGGGCAAACGGAATGGAGTTTGGATCAGTTTGGTTTAAAATTCGAGTTCGGCAATTCGGTTTGGTTCGGTTTGAAATTTGAGTTCGATTCAGAAGTTCGGTTTGGTTGACCGAACAGACCAAGTTTGGTAGATTTCCGAACTTCCAAACCAAGTTCGGCCAGTCAAAACCAGGTTTTTTTGTGTGTGTTGCCACTAGGGATGGGCGAACAGAACGGAGTTCGGAAATTCGGTTCGGTTTTAAATTCGAGTTTAGTTCGGAAGTTCGGTTCGGTCGACCAAACAGACCGATTTCGGTCTGAACTCTGAACTTCCGAACCGTGTTCAGCACTCACATGTTGTTCATATAGTGTGTACTCGGTGTGTAATGCATACATTATACAGGCATTGTCTGTATGAACTGCACACGTACAGTGCAAGCTCACATTGTGTGCACATGACATGTGTGGCACATGCACTCACACCTTGGTTTGTGGCCTATGTCGCATGCTCTAACCAATGAACCCTCCTCCTTTTCCTTGTATCAGTTGGGCAACATTCATTTTGTACATTCCACGGAAATCTTTTTGCTTCCCAAGTGCTGAACTGCACAACCCTAATATAAAATTAACTTAGTTTTGTTGCACTTATTATGGAGATACTTGGTTTCCCTATTTAACCATCAACTTTACAGTAAATTTTGAAATGCATAGGGCTTTTAAAGGGGAAAGGAAGAAAATGTCCTATAGTCATTGCCGTCTGGTGTTCCTTCATATGTTGTCTAAAAGGCTTTTTCATCTCCAAGCATTCTTATCTTCAAAGTGCCCAATTCCTTTTACACTGTAAATGATTGCTCAGTTCTGTTTAGTTTTTAATGGGATCTTTAGTATGTACTAATAGTTTTGCAGCGTGTAAGCTGTTTTAAAAGCCACATTAATCCCAATGCAACTGTGCATTCATCTTAGCTTCTCAGATGCAACTTCAACATACTATATTTTAACCTTCTTTCTAGATAAAGAATGTTTAAGGAACTCCCAGGATAGAAGTGTTTTATTACTTGGAGGTTTCAGTAAGATCAAGTACATACTTTGGGGGGTGGGAGGAATGAATTTCCTCATACTTCATTTGTCTAGCAACACATAGTCCGAAACTTTTCTCTTTCATTCCTTTTATGAAGAAGATTATGTGGTCATCTCAATATGAAATAATTACGAGGAATCAGAGGTCTGGTTTTAAGCAGTGCATAGAAGCACATGCTATCAGTTAATTAAGATGACATTAGCGAAAGAGAGTTGCTGCTTGTATAAACAGGCAAATTTCTGAAGTACTTTTTTTTTGCATACAAGGATTTTGTGTGCAAATAATTTGTAATTCTGGCTGTTTCATTCAGTATCAGACTTATTGTGTCCCCTCACCCCCCATATCCCCTGTCTCTGTACAATAAAATACTGCTTTAAGGTATAGAATGACACTACATTTCCTTGATGCACCTTTGCAAGATGCACCCTTTGACTCCAATAGAGAGGTGTTGCCGGTTCCACAGAAGCAATCAAGGTGTTTCATAGATAAGATAGGAACTGAGCCATATTTACAAGCTTGCCAGACTTGCTTGTTACCTCTGATAATGAGAATTGCTCTTCTGATGACCTTTTCTTTGAAAAAAGATCATGAGGAGAATGCATCCTTGTTTATTTTTCAAAAAAGATATGGACCAGCTTTTTATTATTAAGGCAGAGCTGGGTAAAGGTCAGAGAGGAACCTCAACAGGTCAGGAATGAATAATTACTCCCCAGGCCGCAACCAATGGGGGAGGCTTGCTGGTCTATTCTCCCCTTGGCCATAGGGACACACTGGTTGGTTAAGTGAAAATGAATTGTAATTTCCAGTTTTTTTACTAGGTGGCACCATCTTCATTAATGCAGTAAAGCCAAGCTGGAGGTCTCTTGCTAATCTTCCTGCTTCAGATGTTTGGTTGTTGCCATTGCTTTTTGCTGAAAGTTATGTTATGTAAATAAAATGCTGGCCTATCTGACTGGTGTCCCTGAGTACCTTTCAGGAGCTCGCATTCACCTCTCCCAGCCAGCTGTCAGCTGAGTTGGGTGCTCTACCTCTAGCTCCAATGGGAAAGGAGGTCATGACCACGGAAGAAGCCTTCTCTGGCTGTGACCCCTATTCCATCACAGCCCGCAAGGACTATTTCCTCATCAGCTAACAGCCAGCTGGGAGACGGGAGTGTAGATTGCACCTGCTCAGCTGAGAGGCAGCTGGGAGAGAGGACTGCAGGGGCTGCACATTTCCTTTGATCGATGCTCCTCTCCATTCCCCTTAGGAAAGGTGAGCAGAGGCCATGGAAACCAGGATGCCTTCCTGGCCGTGACCCCTCTTTCCATCAAAGTCAGTGCTAGCATGCCCCTCTCCACTGACAGCTGGTGCGGGGGAGGGGAGGAGGGATGTAATCACTGGCCAATGAGAAGCACAGGCAGGTCCGAGGCAGTTGAATGGCACCCTGTGATTGCTCAATGCCTCCTCTCTCCCAGAACCAATCAGGGGAGCTCTGACCAACACACACTGACCAACATTGTGTCTAATGATATCACGCGGCATGTGAGCAGGTACAATATGGGGAGCAAGGCGGCAATGCTTGCGTGCTGAGATTGGGTGGTGAGCAAAACACTGATTTGCCCCAAAATTGGCTGTGTGTCTAAACAACATCACATGGTAAACACAGGGCCAAACCGGTGTTCGTATCAAGGTCAAAATACACATTCAGATACCCGCTGATGTTATATCTAAAGACACCGATAGAATAAAGATAAATTAGGGATAGTGGATATACCTCTGAGTTTTCCTTTTCCCTTCCCCTGTCTGTCTCTCCCTGTCTATATAGTATATAGATATAGATATTAGTTGTATATATAGAATAAATATTTAGATACTAGGCTGTTTTATTATATATATTAAGATTATAGGATAGGAATATTTTGCATTATACATGGGTTAGGTTTAGATTAGATTCTGTATATATTATATACATATATATTCATATATTACATAAATAAAACTAGATATTGTGTGTATACCAATACCGATACCAAAAACAAAATCTTTGTTTGACATTGGTACCGATACCGATAATGACAAAAATAACAAAACCCAACATTTCATTAACAAAAACAAAAATGACATTTTAATGATGAAAAATGACATGGGACCCTGGTGCACACCCCTAGTTTGATGGGGATGAAGGGAGCAGGGAAGGCAAAGCAGTCCTAGAGGGTAGCAAGCCAAGACTCTGTATAGACCTCCAGGTCTAAAGGGCTGACCTTTATCCAGGAAGTAGAGATATAGTGTTCATGAGCCAATAAGGAGAGGAGACAGGATTCTTTTGGGAAATTGGGATGCAGGAAAAGGCAATGCCCTGCAGAGGAAGTGGTCTTCGGTGGCTCCAGGGGACAGGTGTTTTAAACTTCTATGGTGGCTAAGTGGAAGCAGCCTCTATCTGAGAGAGCAGAGGAGCTGAGTTCTACACTTGTAAGCACCAAGCTCCCATTTTATACTCACGAGTCACTGAGAAATCTCCTATCCTCTCAGGATTGGGCTGCAAAACCAGGGATCTTCTTCAAGACAGGGGCGGCTGGTGGCTTTTTAGTTTGGAGGGGCAGTAAGGCTGGTGAGCTGGTGGACAGAGCCAGGGCAATGGTAGGCAGAGCCAGGGCATAACCCAGCAGCAAGGAGTTCCCAGGGTTAACATCAGATGGAAGAAAACACAGTCTACAATGCACATTAAGCTTAAAATGAATAATGTATAAACCCCAAACACAGGGAAACACTGGAAAAACACTGGCACAACACAGCAGCAAGGAGTTCCCAGGGTTAACATCAGATGGAAGAAAA
>QEPC01013322.1:19701-37499 GCA_003113815.1 Sphenodon punctatus | reverse complement strand
CTAGGGGTGGGATGCAGGGTGGGTGTGGGTGCGGGGTGGGTGTGGAAGAGCCTAGGGGTGGGGGTGGGGTGGGGGTGGGGAACAGCCTAGGGGTGGGATGCAGGGTTGGGGTGGGGGTGGGCTGAGGGGAACAGGCTAAGGGTGGGTGCTGGGTGGGGGTGGGGAGGCTCAGCCTAGGGGGAGGATGCAGGGTGGTGGTGGAGGGGGGTGAAGGAGGTCGGGTACATGGGGGAGGGAGGGATCAGTCACTCTTACCTGTTAGTCTGACTGCTCCTTCCTTCTCCTTCGGCGCCTGGCAGTCCTCCTAGGCATAGGCGGGGGGAGTTTAGTTGTTTGTTTTTTTAATTGTCCACGTGTCCCTGCATGCGGAGCCAGGACACACAGGCAATTTAAAAAAAAATAGTCCAGCAGTTCCCGCTGCCGCTGCCATTGCCGCTTCCCCGCCCTGCTGCCCGCTCTGAGTGGCGAGCAGTGAGCGGCAATGGCAGTGGGAGCAGCAGCGGGAACTGGCGGAGAAGCTAGCTGAGACTTCTTCTCTCGGGGACTGACTGAGGAAGGGCGGAAGCGCACATGCGCACTTCCTCCCTTCTCAGTCCCCCGAGTCAAGCTATCTCGCCAGGGTTGTCAGCGTGACCGCCCTGGTGAGATCTTACATTGCGCCCATTGAGTGCAATGGAAAGGCTTTGCCCCACCCTCCACAGCACGTCCCATGCGTGTTGTGGACGGAGAAGTTCAGCTGCCCAAATCGCGTTTTCCATAGAAAAATGCTTTGGGCGGCTGAGCAGTTGAGCCCTTTTTGTTCCTTCAGGGACCCACTCCCAGCGTGGGTGGGTCCCCAAAGGGAGAAGAACACAGTGATAGCTACAGCAGCCTCTGCAGCAGGCTGCTGTAGCTGTCATAAGTG
Organism: Sphenodon punctatus; assembly: GCA_003113815.1. Taxonomy (NCBI): domain Eukaryota; kingdom Metazoa; phylum Chordata; class Lepidosauria; order Sphenodontia; family Sphenodontidae; genus Sphenodon; species Sphenodon punctatus. Next base: position 36,595 of record QEPC01013322.1, on the reverse strand, counting down.
GCAGTGAGGTTGTTTTTTTTTAAAAAAAGAAAAACAGTTTTGGTGCCAGTGGCCTTTGGGGGGGCATTGCCCCGAACAACCGACAGGGGGAGCCGCTGCTGCTTCAAATTGAAAGAAGGTTTGATTTTAAAAAGTCGTATCTCCAGCACTCGTTTTGTTTGTCTTTGTGATTGTCCTTGAAGAGCTGCTGAAATGTTAAAAGTTGTGTATTCAACAAGACTGGGGAGCACAGAGGCCTCCTGCCGCTGTAAGTGTGCTATGGGGGTAAAGACAGTTATTAACCAAACCCATGGGGACACACTAACCAGTGCCCTTCACAAGGAAACAACCTCAGTTCAGGCATCCTAATGAGGACAGGGAAAATAAAGGTCCAGAACAAGGCAGTTGAGACAAGGAAGTTGACTAATGGAAATGGAATTAATTGATTGTGGGCCTAAGCCTGAATCCTGTACTGAATTCCTTGGACCATAACGAACAGCACTTCCTCATATGGTTTGTGTCAGTGGAAACAGTGAGTTTGAGTCAGCCTACCATCCTCTGACTGTATAGGGTTGAAGCAGCCCACGTCTGTGTCACAGGCTGCAGAGTGTTGCCAGGATCTGACCCCAACTCAGTCACTCTCAGTAGGGAATATCAGTGCAAATCTTTTAATCACGATACCCAGTCTTTTAAGGGACTTATACACAGTTTTCCACTACTTACTACTACTACTACTACTACTTATCGTTTCTATAGCACTACTAAGTGTACATTGCGCTTTAAAGACACAGGTTTTCAGGGACAGGTCCTGTTCAGAGAGCTTACTGTCGGCTCATCTTCCTTCACCCTGCAGCCTTTATAGCAGACACTTCCAACTCTCTCCCAGCAGGGCTTCTCTCCCTGTCCCTGCTACTCAAGACTCTGTGGGACCTGCACCGACCTTCCTGGAGCCAGCTCATGGCATAACCTTCCCTGCATCTTGCTTCTGGACCCTTTGGGGCGGGGGGAGTTCTGCTTCACTTCTGCCTCCTCTCCAAGTCACGTTCTCAGCTCAGCTTTTATCCCCAGGGTTGGTTCAAGCCATGCCCATCCACAGCTGCTTCCCTTTAAGCGCTGTCCTCCTCTTCTGACAACCCCTGCAGCTCTGCTAGCACTGGCAACTGGCAGGTGCTAGTTGTCTCTTAAAGGGCCATAATTTCTCCTTAAACTGTGCCCTGCCACAGTTTGAATGTAGTGAATGGGATTTGAGCTACTGTTGAAATGAATATTTGCAGTTAGCATCATATTCTGTGATTTTCATGGATTCAAACTCTATCCAACAAAACAGATTTTGACTGCTGCTCAGGTCCATTCTTGGATTATTTATTTATTTGTTAGATTTCTTGGCTGCCCTCTCTTGCCACAGCAGCTAGGGATGGCTCACAACAAACAAAATAATAAAATATAATAAGTTAAATACAACAATAAATAATAAAATATGAGTAACAATAAAAATATAAAAACAATACAAAACATAACCCACAACAAAGCTAAAAACCCACCCACCCCATCCCAGCCATCACCCTTCTCCAACCCCCCACCCATCACCCGCCTCCATCACCAAAGGCCTGGTGGAACAGCCAGGTCTTACACTGTCTACAGAAAGAGGGAAGGTCTAAGGACAGGCAAACCTCCAGCAGGCACATCCATCAAGAATGCCCTCCTCAAAGTCAACACCCAGGAGACCCGGGGGACCAGACTCCAGCTGACTGCAGAGGCTGGTCCAGGACATGGAGGGTGATACAGTCCTGCAGATAAGTGGGGTCAAAGCCATTTAAGGTTTTAAAGGTCAAAACCAACACCTTGAATTGGGCCCAGTAGACTATAGGCAGCCAGTGCAGAGAATGGAGCACTGGAGTAATGTGCTCACGATAACTCGTCCCCTTAAGGAGACAAGCCACCACATTTTGCAGCAGCTGCAGTCTCCAGCCCATCACCAGGGGTAGAGCACATTACAGTAGTCCAATCTCTATGTAATAGAAACATGGGGAAGGCCAAAAACACACCTGAGGGACAGTGCGGGGGTGGGTGGGATCGTTCTTGAATGGTTCCGCTCATTCCTGACCAGGAGAACTCAGCGGGTGGTGCTCGGTGATCATTTTTAATCTCACTGAGACCTCACGTCCCGCAGGGTTCTGTTTTGTTCCCTATCCTGTTTAACGTGTACATGTAGCCGCTCGGCAAGGTGATCAGGAGGTATGGGGTGAGGTGTCATCAGTATGCGGATGAGACCCAACTGTACCTCTCATTTTCAACTGACCCAGGCCCGGATGTCTCAGTGCTTACTCAGTGTTTGGCAGCTGTGGGGGACTGGATGAGGGCTAATCGACTGCGACTGAATCCTGACAAGATGGAGGTGATGTTAGTGGGTAACAGGGATGGGTGAACGTGGTTCGGAAGTTTGGAGTTTGGACTGAACTCAGTCTGTTCGGTCAACCAAACTGAACTTCCAAACCGAACTCAAATTTCAAACCGAACCAAACCGAATTTCCAAACTCTGTTCTGTTCGCCCATCCCTAGTGGCAAGACACACCAAAAACCGTGGTTTTGAATGGCTAAACTTGGTTTGGAAGTTTGGAATTCAACCGAACTTGGTCTGTTTGGTCAACTGAACTGAACTTCCGAACCGAACTCAAATTTCAAACCGAACCGAACTGAACCGAATTTCCGAACTCAAATTTCAAACCAAACCAAACCGAATTTCCGAACTCCATTCTGTTCGCCCATCCCTAGTGGGTAAGTTGGTAAGTGGGTAAGTCGATGGGGATAGCAACCTCCTCAGTTGAGGGGGTGTGCCCTCCACTGACTTCCCAGGTGCGGAACCTGGGGGTGCTCCTCGATGCGCAGCTCTACCTGGATCTCCAGGTGGAGGCTGTGGTGAGGAGTGCCTTCTGCCAGTTATATCTGGTGCAGAATGATAAAGAGTATGGAATGGCTTCCATACAAAGAGAGGCTGGGTCTCTTCAGCTTAGAAAAGAGAAGACTGAGAGGGGACATGACAGAGGTGTATAAAATCTTGAATGGTGTGGAATGAGTAGATAGGGAATGGTTATTTATTAATTATTATATATATATAGTGCAAGCAATGTACCTGGCACTTTACAAAGAATAAGATAGACACGGTCCCTGCCCGAGAGCTTACAATCTAAGGACAGGGGGAGGGGAGACAGGGAAGGGGGAACAGAGGGAGAGACAAGGGATGCAACATTCATGAGGATGCGAGAGCTCAGGTACACATTCTTGGCTTGGTTACAATAAATTGGGAGTTTGCAGATCACAGGTGGGGGATAATCCTGGGTGGGGGTGGTTAGCAGGAGTTAGGAAGGGTGGAGCAGAAGTGGTGAGTTTTGAGGAGGGACTTGAAGGTGTGGAGGGTTGGGGCAAGGTGAACGAGGGCAGGGAGGGAGTTCCAGGCATGCAGGGAAGCGAGGAAGAACGGATGAAGGTGGTTGGGGGAGCAGGGGAGGCGTGGGAGGTGAGGGAGGGGATGGAAGAGGAGAGGAGTACTCGAACTAGGGATGGGCGAAAGGATTGGGGTTCGGCCATTTGGTTCGGCTGCGTTCAGTTCAGCCATTCAGTTTGGCCATTCAGTTAGTTCGCCAGGCTTGGGTTCAGTCGTTCGGTTTGGGTTTGGCCGTTCGGGAAATGTTTTGTTATGGGTTGGTTTTTTTTATATATGGTTTTTTGGTTTTTTATTTGGTTTTGCATGTTTTTTTTTTTTTTTTTATTTGGTTTTTTTGTTTTTATATGGGTTTTTTATTTAATTTTTTAATCTAATATTATATATATCTATATACACTAAATTTAACTGCTATTAACTATTCTAAATGCTATGAACTAAATGGATTATCTAATAAGTACGCAGGCCTACTCCTACAAACACTAAAACTAAATCACTAACGCTATCTCTATCACTAAGCTAACTCCTACAACTGTCTACTATCTATCTATCTATCTATCTATCTATCTATCTATCTATCTATCTATCTATCTATGGGATGGGGGGAATCACAAACAACACAAGGTTTCAGTTTAAGGTTTAAGTTTCATTTCAGTACAAAACTGAAATGAAACTTAAAGCAATCTAATAATCCTACTCAACGCCTGCTGTTCAGGAACAGTGACTAGCTCAGAAGGTGTTGGGAAGGGGGGAGGCAGATAGTTTTGTTTCTTGCAAGCCTCTCCACCCCTGGTGCCTGGAAGTCTGCTCCTCAGTGACTACCCTTCCCTGTCATGTTTGACCTTCCAATGAACCTTTTTTGCCCCCGAACTCACCCGAACACGATCCGAACTGACCGAACTGTTCGGTCATTTCAACATTCGGAATTGAGTTCGGTTCGGCCAGTTCATGTTCGGATTCAGGTTCGGGTTCGGTTGTTTGAACAGGCCAAGTTCGGGCCGAACTCTGAACTGTGTTTGCCCATCCCTAGCTTGAACGGGGGTCCAGAGGGAGATCACGGCAGAGAGGTAGGGGAGAGCAAAGTTGTGAAGGACTTTGTAGATGAAGACGAGGAGCTTGTGCAGAATGCTCTCAGGAAGAGGGAGCCAGTGGAGAGTGGAGAGGAGAGGCTGCACATGGTCAAAGCAACGGGCTAGGTGGATGGTCCTTGCAGCAGAGTTCTGAACAGAGATAAGGGAAGAAAGGTGAGAGCAGGGAAGGCCAGCGAGGAGGAAGTTACAGTAGTTGAGGCGTGAGATGACTAGGGCGTGGATGAGAGTTTGGCAAAGGAGACAGAAAGAAAAGGGTGGATCTTGGCAATGTTGTGGAGGGAGAAGCAGCAGGATTTTGCAACGGAGTCAATATGGGGATGAAGCCCAAGCTGTGGGCTTGAGGGACAGGGAGGATGGAGACCCCGTCAATGGTAATTGACAGGGAAGAGGGAGAGAAAGGATTGGGAGGGAAGATCAGGGGTTCAGTTTTCGCCATGTTCTGTTTGAGTTGGCATTGAGACATCCAGGCAGAGATATCAGAGAGAGAGTTGGTGAGACGAGCTTGAACAGAGGGGGAAAGGGAAGGAGTGGAGGGATAGAGTTGAGTTTCTTCAGTGTATAGGTGGTATTGGAACTCGTGGGAGGCAATGAGTTTGCCTAGGGACTGAGTGTAAATAGAGAAGAGGAGAAGGCCAGGGACAGAGCCTTGGGGAACTTCGACCGAGAGGGGTAAGGAGGGGGAGGAGTTAGGAAGAGATACATTGAAGGTGCAGTCAGAAAGGTAGGAGGAGAACCAGTTGAGGACAGAGTCCTGGAATCCAAGGGAGTAGAGTGATTCAAGCTGGAGCAAATGGTCGACAGTGTCAAAGGCAGCAGAGAGATGAAGGAGGACAAGAATAAAGGCGGTTGGATTTAGCCACAAGAAGATCATTGGTGGCGTTGGAAAGAGCGGTTTCAGTGGAGTGAAGGGGGCAGAAGCCAGATTGGAGGGGGTCAGGGGAGGTGTTGGTGGAGAGGAGGTCGAGGCAATGGTAGTAAGCAACCTGTTCAAGGAGTTTAGAAGCAAAAGGGAGGAGTGAGACAGGATGGTAATTAGAGGGTTCAGAGGGCTCCAGAGTGGACTTTTTGAGGATGAGGGAGACAGTGGCATGTTTAAAGGCAGAGGGGAAGGAGCCGGTAGAGAGGGAGAGGTTGATGATGTGCAGGAGGGGAGGGGCAATCGTGGAGGGAATGGAGGTCAGGAGGTGGGAAGGAATCGGGTCCAGGGGGCAAGTGGAGGGTTTGGAGGAGGAAAGCAGGGAGGATATTTCCTCAAGGGAGGAGGAAGGGAAGGAGGACAGGAGAGAGGTTGAGGGAGGAGGGAGAAGGGGGGAGTGGTAGGGGGAGAGGACTTGGAAGTGATTTCCAGGTGAATCTTGTCAATCTTAGAAGTGGAAAAGAGAGCAAGATCCTGAGCAGAGAGAGAAGACGGAGGAGGACGACGGGGGGGGGGGGGGGGGGNGGGGGGGGGGGGGGGCGTGAGAAGGGAGTCAAAGTTGGAAAAGAGGTGACAAGGGTCCCAGGAGCAGGACTCAATGTGTAAGGCATAGTACTGCTGTCTAACAAGGGAGATAGCAGAGCTGAGTGATGAGAGGCAGAATTTGATGCGGAGGAAGTCAGCATGGTAGTGGGATTTGCACCAGAGGCATTCAGAAGCCCAGGTGCAGGAGTGGAGATGTCGAATGGTGGGGGTGAGCCAAGGGTGAGGGTTATGGGAGCGAGCCGGGCGGGAGGAGAGGGGGGCAAGGGATTTGAGGGTGGTGGAGAGAGAGGAGTTGAAGGTAGAAATGGTAGAATTGGGGGAGGAGGAGGAGAAGACCGAGGGGAGAAGTGGAGAGAGGGAGGAAGCAAAGTCCTGGGGCATAATGGCCTACAGATCGCAGAAGGGATGGGGAAATGGAGAAGAGGAGGGGGAGCTGTGGGAGAGGTTGAAGGAGGCAAGAAAATGGTCAGATATGGGATGGGGTTCGAAGGAGAGATTGGAGACAGAATAGTTCCTAGACAACACGAGATCAAGAAGGTGACCATCAGTGTGGGTGGGGGAGCTAGTCCAGAGGTGGAGATTAAAGGAGTAGGCTAAGCAGAGGAAGCGAGCAATGTAAGGTTGGGGGGGGTGCATCAACATGAATATTGAAGTCACCAAGAATGAGTGTGGGGATGTCATCAGAGAGGAATAGGGTGAGCCAGGACTCAAACTCGGAGAGAAAGGAGAAGAGGGAGCCAGGGGGGAGGGGGTAGATGACAGCAGCATGGATGTGGAGAGGGGAGTAGAGGCATACAGAGTAAGCTTCAAAGGAGAGAAAGGAGAGAGAGGGGGAGGGGTTGAAACTGGCAGGAAGAGGTGAGGAGGAGGCCTATGCCACCACCCCGGCCTCTGGGGCGGGGCTGGTGGGAAAAGGAGAGATCTCCGTAGGAGGTGGTGGTGACAGGGGTAACAGAGTCAGTGGGGAAGATCCAGGTTTCAGTACGGGAGAGAAGGTGAAGGGAACCAAAGAAGAAAAGATCACAAATATAGTGGGCTTTATTAGCAGAGGAGCGACAGTTCCAGAGGGAGCAGGAGAACGGGAGTTGATAAGGGGTGAGACAGGGAATGGAGATAAGATCAAGGGAAGGGGGGGGACGGGATCGGCGAGAGACAGGCACTCGGGCAAAGGGGCAGGGGAAAAAAGGTGGGGGGAGGAGGTGTGGGGACAGTAGAGAGTGATGATAGGCTTAGTGGGAGTCAGGAGAAGATGGGAAAGAAGTAGGGGGAGAAGCAGGTGAGAAAGAATGGGGCGAGAGTGGAAGAGGGGGTGAGATAGAAGGACAGGCATCTTGGACGGTCAGTTACAGAGGGAGAGGAGGACAGATGGGTCCTCTGGGCGGCCCCTTGCTTAAGGATTATACCTGTCCCTTCTGAGCTACTTCGGTGGGAGACTTGTCTCCTGAGTGGTAACTGTGTCCTATCACTTCACGAGGATCGCCGTCGGAAGGCTGGGGTCCCTTCTTCTGCTCTCCACAGGCACAAGATGGTTCCGGGCACGAAGGAACAACCCTGAAGGATGTCTCAGACTTCCACGACTGATTGGAGCAACGCCTGCTCCCTGCACGTCTCTCTAGCCAAAGAGCTTAGACTTAGCGACAGCATGGACTTTCCTATGGAGTTGCTATCTTGAGACGAATAGGGGTTGGGGCACTGCCACTGCAGTCCCAGCCAATGGGTCCAGTCAATGGGAGACACCCTTTGGATGACACCCTTCGGCTGGCTCCCAAGGGCTGATGCCCAAAGGAGCACCAGTCCCTGGACAAATACCTGTAAGAGGAGTGGGACAGTCAATCAGCTCTGGGCACTCCTAAGGCAGCATTCCCTTCCCCCCGCCCCGTCCAGCTGCAGCTACTCCACACCCAAATGGGCACCAGTTCCTGGATAAATACCCTGAGGCTCAGTCCAGTTTGACTCAGTGCTTCTCGGTCTGGATGTTGAGGCTGGGCTCCTTCCTTTAGTGCATTGAAAAGTCTCTAGTTCATAGTGATTGTGCAGCCGCTCCAGGAGCTGCTTTCCCTACCTCTCAAATAGTCCATGAAACTAGCTGCTGGCAGATTTAAAACAAATTAAAGGAAGTATTTTTTTCACTCAACGCTTAATTAACTTATGGAATTTGTTGCCAGAGGACGTTGTCAAGGCCAGTAGTATAGCTGGGTTTAAAAAAGGACTGGATAGGTTCTTGGAGAGTAGGCCCATTAATGGCTATTATTAACCAAGTAGCTTACAGGATGAACTTCTTACTGTTGAGAACTGGATGTGAACAATGGGGAACGGAGTGCCCATTGTGACTGTTGGTTCTTCTCCCATGCGATCGAGATTGGCCACTGTTGGAGAACAGGATGCTGGACTTGATGAACCATTGGTCTGACTCAGTATGGCACTACTTATGTTCTTATGGATGATAGTGGCTGGAGACTAGCTAGGGTGGAATGGGCCCCTGGCCAAGAAGTCAAGATGCACCCTCTCCCCCGTCTCCTTCTGCTAGCGGGCCTAGGGGCGATGCGGAGGTGCTGCCCAACTCACATGCATGTGAATTAGCGTTAAAGGCACTTTTGCCCTTCCTCAAAATGAAGGTTGTCTGTGCTCACTGCACCCTAAATGATGGTTTACAACTGGGTGTTTCCCACAATTCCAATTACAAACAGACTTCACTGCGTGGTTGGTCAGACAGGAACTAGCCACATGGGAGGAGGTGGCAGCTAAACCTGATCTGGGCAGTGTTAGCCCACAATGGGCAATGCTACTATGCGCTGGGTCCCCAGACTTTTTCGGAGGACACATCATGTAGCAGCTGTCTGCCTGCCCCGCTCGGGCAGCGTGAACATCTGACAGCCACTGGGCATATGAACCACTGGATTGCGTAGTAAGCCTGCCCAATATGGGATAATACAGCTGTACCCAACCTCTCTGCTCATGTGAACACGAAGAGGATGCTTTCAGAACTCCTCCCCCACCCCCATGTGTATTCTGGCTGGGGGGGGGGGAATGCCCAGTCAGGATATGCGTGGTGATCGGCTCACCTGAGATCCCCCTGCCCCTCCCCCACGGTTTTACTGGCAGACATGCGCAGAGATTCAGAGCTCGATTTCCTGCTCTGCATCCCTGAGCATGTCTGCCAGCAAGGCCACGCAGGGGGGCTTTCAGTCCAGCCAATCCCCGCGCATATCCTGGCTGCGCATTCTCCCCTGCAGCCAGAATATGAGGGGGGGGGGGGGAGGGAGAAGGTTGGAGAGTGGCCAGAGTGTAGTGAGTTAAAGAATTATTACTTCTTAGGATTTTTTGTGGGCACATTTTCACAGACAGCTAAATCAATTTACTAAGAGCTTAACTTGCCTGTACTTCATAACCATCATCCAAACATCAATCAACAATATTCAAGTAGGAATTCAAGTATGTACTCCGGAATGATGCAAAGTACATAATCCCCTTCACTTTCTAAACAGAAGTATCTTGTAATGTGAACCCTTTTCATGTTTGGTTGGTGAACATGGTGTACAAAGCATTTCCAGGTTGCTGCACATGGTACCTTGCCTCCTGTGAACTCTATGATTCTCCTTGTTTTCCTCCCCTGTTAGCCTACAGTTCCCCCTCTGCTTCTTTCTATCCAGATGCTCCCTCTCACTCTTAGTAGAGACATCAACAACCTGGAATGCTTTGTGTCCAAGGCATGAAGGGACCAATCCCCATATGTCTCAATGGGGCCAATCTCCATGCCCTGTGGCTCCCACGCACGACTGTGTGCAGGCCCGACAATGCAGGAGCCTTGTGTACATCCATCGAGGGCACAGTCTGTCGCCTGTAAATAGCACTCATGTGTGCACAGGATCCGCGAGCTTTGGGATTGGCCCTGTTGTGTGTACTTCCATGACACCACCACCAGGGGGCAATTGGTCTGGATGTCTGGTGTAAACCATACTGAGGTGAGTTAGTGTGGTGATTCCCAAACTGTGGTCCGCGGACCCCTGGGGGTCTGCAACGCACCTCCAGGGGGTCCGCGGGCCTGCTCTTGCATCCTGGCGCCACCGGAACTACTGCGCTTGCGTCCTGGTGCGACCGGAACTACTGCGCTTGCGTCAGCATTCTGTCGGGCGCACGAGGCAGGCGGCTCAGAAAAACGCGGGTGCAGCAGCAGCGGCACAGATTTGAAGAGTACTTGTTTTTTTCTAATTGTAATTTAATTATAATTGTTGTAATTGAAAATATATTATTTTATCTTGGAATTGGAATTAAAAGCATTCTGTTACTTTTTCACAAATGCTTACATTCATATTTGTTGTAGTATGCAAATTTAGGGGTGTGTCTTATGTAAATTTATGTAAATGTGGTGGGGGTCCATGGCTCATTGGGAAATTTGAAAAGGGGTACTTGGTCACAAAAAGTTTGGGAACCACTGAGTGAAACCAAAACAATTATATTGACTTTAATAAATCCATTTTTATATGTTCATGTGACTTCAACTGGGACAAACAAATCCTGAGATGGGTTACTTTGAGGGGTTACTCAAGACCTGCTGAGGGTAAAAGATGCTTCTTTTACCGTCTTTTAGCCTTGTAGCGATGCCCTCAGCACAGTCTAGCCTACAGAATGCAAAACAAAGAAGATAGTCACCAGTTTTCCAGCAGTTTTATCTAGTACAGGGGTGGGTAAAGTTTCCTAATCCTGAGTGCTGCATCCATTTACCACAATGGGGCCAAAGAGCCACATGTGCCTCTAAAGCCACAGTTTGCTCCCTTCTGATCTAGTACATTCTGAACCTTTGGAGGTTTCCTTGAGTCGCTTGAATATTCCTTCAGAATAAATTCTACCTGATAGCTAGCAGTCCCAGTTCTTATCAAAGACATTTTATTTCCATCTTCAATGCCAAGCTAGCATTACCTGGAGGAATGCTGGGTAATTCAAAAGCAATCAACTCATCCCCCGAACTGTGTAATTCCATTTGCTTGATCATACAAATGCACAGTGCTTTTATTGGACTATTCAGATTTGAATGCTTCAATCAAAACCGACTGGCTGTTTCACGAGTGTCCACTGGTTCATAAATATTTATATATCCGTGGGTGTTTTTGGCTGTCACATCGGGTGGTTTACGATTTTGTTTACCTCCGTCTTTTGATGTATTTATTGCTTCATTGGTTCCAGTGAATCTAGCAGAGTCTGGGAAAGATCTGATAAAATGGGGCACTTTGCAGCTCGAAACGGTCTCCATGATTCTGATATTCATCACTTAGACATTTACCTCTGCCTATTTAGGTAATGATGGAGCATTTAATTTCCGAAACCTTGCACGTCTTCACTGTAAGACTATGTGCACCTGAGGAGAAGCAGGAGATGATGTGTCTAGATTGCTTTTTTTTTCTTTTTCTTTTTCCTATTCCTCATGCACCTCAGGGCCACTAAACTAATTCCTTTTTCTTTGTGCTGAATTCAATAAACAGGAAGGAATTAAATTATTTATTAGGAGGACATGAGCTTTGGTGATTATGGTATGGGGAGAAAAAAAACAACCCAGCAACCCACAATGTGTTGTGTGGTATTGGGGAAGTCTCTCTTCCTCTTTATGTCTCAATTTCTCCATCTGTAAACTAAGTTTGTTAGCAAAGCTGTTGAGGGAAAATTCATTGATTTTTGTGGGACACTCCCATACTACAATGATGGAGGCCTATAACATAACATAACACGTTATTTAAAGCTGTTACAAGGTTCAATCTCCTTGGGGAGTGGGTACAGGGGTAAGGTTAAATGGTTAGTGAGCCAGTTGGCATGGTCTAAGTGAGCACATCTGGGTGGGGCAGGAAGCTGTTAGCCCAATGGGGAATACCAACTATTCACACTTGAGTGCTCATGGAGAAGTACCAGCAAGAGGCAGGGCTGGCAACTTGAGGGGTTGCCTCAGGCCCGTAGGAATTTCCCTCAAGATCATATGTCTCCAAGATGGAAGCAGCCAAGAGACTAGAAAGCTCTGCTAGGGTCAGGGCAACCCTGGAGTTGTCTGGGAAGGGGAGAAGGGACTAGGCCAGATAATAACAAGGCATGGCGCTTATGAGGAGTTCACCCATAGGAATGGTGCTTGGATCCCAGGGGAAGGGCTTGCTTCACTCCACCAAAATAGAAGGCTGATGGATTTGTTGTATTTGAACATTTTTGTATGTAACCCACCTGAGGTGATTTTGCTTTTCATAGTAAAGGAACAATTTGGGAAATCAATCAATCAAAAGTTTTATTGTTTTGACCCATGGTCATAACAACCTAACAATAAAATTCCTAAAATAACAATTTATACGACAAAATTCCCATAAATTCATAAATAGGGATTAAATAACCACAAAGTCCAATCTCTAAAATCATTTAGGGTGGTGAATAAATAAAATAAAATAAAATATAAAACTAAAACTAAAATACAGCAATAGACAAAATTAGCTTTAAACATTTCTCATCATCCATCTATAATTCCCAGGGGAGCAGTTAATTACCGCTATAATTACATATCTACATAAATCTCTTCATTTACACAAGATCCTACATCAAACATCAGAGCCAATTAAACGGTATGAGCCAATAAATTTGGGAGAGCAGAATAAACTAATACCGGTCAAGAAGATATTTCACAAAATCTTAAGACCATAACCTCAGTGGCATTGTGAAAATTTGATCCCTTAATTAGCGTTATTGAGCTTACCACTAATAAAATCCATCCTGGCTATTTCCATTTTCAATGCCATGTAGGCTACTTTACACGTGAAATTTTTGTCAGTGTTTGAGAAGAGACAAGAAATTTGACACGGAGGGTCCAATGGGTCTTGCTCTTAAACTATTGGCTCAGGGCTTCTTCCCTTACCTGCCTATATATAGGACAGGAAAACAAATAATGATAAAAAACCTCAACCACTGGTTATCCACAGAGACATAGCCTTTGTTCCAGTGGAACACCCTGGTACCTCCCTTCTCTTACTTTCGTATCCATCATATTACACCTCAATGTGGTTAGAGCTCTCCTTGGCCTAATACTATAAACGTCCGTAAGATATGATTCCAATCCTGGGCCTGCCTTAAACAGTGTACCAGACAGCAAATTTTTGTTCAGCCTGAGCTCTCCTTTCAGTTTGAATACACACATCATCTGATTTTGTTTTAATTTGGGAAATCAAATCAATGTGCAGATAGGTTGTCTAGCGTCGATCCTCTGGGGACTTACGCACCAACAAGCCACAACGTTTACAGGGCCATATAATTATTTAAACTGAAAGGACCAGGACCTAATGAGAGAGACCAACAGTTACTTCCTGCTTCAAACAGGAATTAGAAGTATAATGATCACATGACTGCAATGGTAGCTTCATCCCAGAAGGTATTATTTTATAATGCAAAAGTGCCACTCAGTTTAGCCCATCATTAAAAGTAGTCTCTACTCAGGAGAAATCCAGAATTGCAGGAACATTAGATTAACTTAGACCTTCTAATTTCTAATTAACATATAAGGCAAACAGATATCCCAATTGTATCCCATCTTCTAGGTACATTGGAATAACAACAATCCATACCTGACGTTTTGGGCACCCTCAGCAAATCTGGGGTGCCTGAATCAACTTGGCCCTGTTCAGGGTTATCAATGCCCAAACGGGAACTGGCCAGCCGGCCTTTGAAAGTGACAGGCCTCACCTAGGACCGTTTCAGGGCCCAGCTCCACAGCAGTTCCAGCTAGGACTTATAAGGCCCTTTTCAAATGGGCCACTGTGCATGGGGGGATGGGTTGGTGGCATGGTGGGGTGGGAGGGGCAGTGCGTGGGTGTGCGTTCCCATGGACACACACCCACCTTCACCCATTTCCATGCATGGAGCATCTGTCATTGGCACCTGCTGCTCTGTGTGTGGGCAGTTGTTGGAGGTGGGTGGAGCGCGGAAGTGCACACACCCCCTCACCCTGCTGCCGCAGTGTTCCAACGGACACCCACCCAGCCGCCGTGGCATTCACACATACGCCCCCCCCCCTGCCCACGTGGGCGAAGGGGGGGTGTCCATGTAAAAAGGGCCTAAGTTTCAAATAGAGATGGGTGAACAGAACGCAGTTCAGATGTTCGGTCGTTCGGTTCGAAACCCGAGTTCGGGTTCGATGGTTCGGTTCAGCCGAGTTCGGTTTGGCTGAAATTGGCCGAACAGTCCAAAATAGCAAAACCAAAACCGAAACGAAACTGAAATTGAAACCTAGTTTTTGGCCCTGGAAAGACATTTTTCCTGCCTCCAAACTCATCCGAACTCATCCAAATATGACCGAACTGTTTGGTCGTTCGAGAGTTCGGTTCGGGGGTGCCTGAGCATGCAGCCATTATCCACTGGTATTAAGTTTAGTATCCTAATTTTAAAGAGCTGGTGTGCTGTAGTATAGTGGGTAAAGTGCTAGACTTGGAGCTGAGAAACCAGGGTTCAAATTCCGCCCTAGCCATGAACTCACTGGGTGGCCATGGGCAAGTCACAACCTCAGTTGCTTAAAATGGGCGTGAGCGTGTGTCTGTTTCTCCCCCTGTTCCCCTCCCCCTTGTCCTCCTTAGATTGTAAGCCCACTGGGCAGGGACCTGTCTTCAAAACCTGTGACTGTAAAGTGTGGTGTATGCCTAGGAGTAGAATCCAATGCAGCTCTAGCACCCGACTCTGCCAAATTATGCTTGGAATGCTTTACAACATAAAATATGTTAAAATAATTTAGAAGGAGAAGGTAAAGAGGAAGAAGAAAGCACCTAGCAAATAAATAAGTCTTCAAGTGCTATATAAATCTGGGAAGGGAGGAACTGAGCATAAGGAGGGAGGGGATTTCACAACGAGGGGCCTTTCATAGCAAAGGCCCGATTGCCCACCAACTTAAGGTGTGATGGTGGGACCCCCAAACAGCTAGTGGTTTCTGTTTGCAGATAACCATCAGGAGAAGGCTCCAGGAGCAGATTTCAAATATAGCCCGGGCTTACACCATTCAGGGCCCTGAAAACTAGCAGCACAATCTTAAATTCAGTCAGCGACTCTATAGGCAGCCAACGCAGGGTAGGTGTAACATGTCATGGCTGCCCAAACTAGTCAGCCGCCACGCTGACGCATTCTGAACAAGCGGAAACTAATGGAGAAGAACTGCTGGAAACCCATAGAAGAGGGAGTTAGAAAAATCAAGCCTTGTGGTCACCAGGACTTGTGTTGCTGTGACAAGGTCAACCTGGGATAAATAAGGGTGTGTCTTATGCAAATTGTGTAGCTGAAAAAAAGCATCTCCAAACCATGTCTGACACATGAGCTTTCATGGACAGAGCATGGTCAAAAGTGATGACCAAGTTCTTTTACTAATTTACTACTTCCACCCTCACTCCCTCAACATAAAGGGGCCCAAGTAGGACTGAAATGGAAAGTCGCTGTGGAAGCTTTTTCCGCCAGAAAAAGGCTCTTGTGCAATGAGCAGCAAAGTTCGATAGAGATATTCAGTCGACTACTTTCCTTCCTCTACTTCCGCCGTTCCGCTACTTTCATTCTGCTACTTCCACCGGCTGTGAAAATAGCGGAACGATGTTTGTTCTGACAGTTTTGATCTTCTGCAATTTCTTCTGGCACTGAGAAGTAGCGTGTATCAGGACAGAAAACTGAAAATTCAGTACAGAGAAAAAAAAAATCATCCAGACAGAAAGTTGAAAAATTGGGACTGGAAGTTGACTTTTCAGGACTGAAAGTCGACTCTCTTGGACATAAAACTAATGATAGGTTTTAGAAGTAGGAAAAATGGAAGCAGTTGGAAAGCAGCTCCACTTCCAGCTGGTTCCCCATGTTTAGGTGGCAATGCCTTCAGATGTTCTGGAGCACCACCAGCAGAGTTGTTGCGGAGCAGGTGACACCTGCCCCACCTCTGCACTGCCTGCATGTCTGAAAGCCCTCCTTTACAGTGATAGGCCACCTGGGTGTGAGGCAGAGCACAAGTGTGGGTGTGATCTATCTAAAAGCACCCATTGTAACCAATGCTCCCATCACCCTTTCTCACATATTGATACAACTAAACGAAAGTCACCCCTTCCCCTCTAGCATGAAATACTTTATGGACAGTCCTTTGTAACTTGAGTATATTATTTCTAGTCCTGAGCCACTGACCTTAATACTGGAAGATTGCACTTTCTGTGTAGCAACCATCTTTCTTGACATCTGGTGGTGGTAATGGTGATGGGGTCCATGGTAGGGCAGCAAGCCACTGCGGTAGCTGTTTTCGATGGAAAGAGCTATTTCTCAATGACGTTCATTCCTCTGCTTTCATTCCGCTGCTTCCACCGGCACTTTCCGACATGTGGTCATGGTGCGAAGTAGCGGAACAATGTTTCTTCTGACACTTTCCAAGATTATTCTGACACTTTCTGATAATTCCAATGTCACAAAGCAAATGGTGTGGAATTAGCAGAATGCCATCAGAAAAGCTGCGGAAAGTCACGGGCAATTTCGAAATGACGGAGTGAAATAGCGGCACAGAAAAAGGAGTTGCCACTTCAGCCCTAGTCCATGACTGGAAGGGGGAGTCATCATATGAAGGGAGTGGCTAGAAGCACTATATTCCCTTCTAGTAGCTGGAGTGAGCAAGCGTACCAGATCCTCAGAAATCTGGCAGGGGTGAGCGGGAGGTTATGGGGGGATGGCAGGGGGGACACTGCCACTGGTGGGGGTACTGGCCCTCATTTCAGTGCCCTGGCTCCCCAAATCACTCTGTTTCAGTGCTCAGTGACCCCCAACCGAAAAATCACTCTGTCCCTTGCTATGCATCCTACAGTAAGACTTCTTCATTCCTACACCAGCTGCACTAGTATTCCACAGGCCCTGTGTTTAGCTTAGCAAAGTGAAGACTAAGGGGAGAATTGATACCAGACTTCCAATATC
>QEPC01013322.1:0-10695 GCA_003113815.1 Sphenodon punctatus | reverse complement strand
CTCAGCCGCCCCAATCGCGTTTTCCTATAGGAAAACGCTTTGGGCGGCTGAGCTGCTGAACCTTTTTGTCCCTTCGGGGACCCACTCCCTCTCCCAGTGGAGTGGGTGGGTCCCCAAAGGGAGAACAGGTTGAGTGACAGCTACAGCAGCCTCTGCAGCAGCTCAGAGGCTGCTGTAGCTGTCAGAAACGGCAGCGCGGTTTTTTTTGTTGTTTTTTTTTAAACTAAAGCTGCAGCGGTCCCCCTGCAGGACTTTGGGGGGGCAACGCCCATAACGCCATGCAGGAGGAGCCGCGCCTGGCTAGGAGGTCCCTTCAGGTTTCCCAGATGGCCATGTTCAAAAGGGCGTTCTCGGTGGCCGCACCGCGGCTATAGAATTTCCTCTCAGTGGAGCTTTGTCTCTGTCCAGATCTTCCCTGCTTCCACAGACAATGCAAGATCTGGCTATTATGCCAGGCATTTGGTGAAGGGGATGGGGTAATGGGTGGTGGTGGGGGTTGTTTTCATTTTAAGGCTACTGGGTTTTTGTACCGGACCTCTTTTATTGTGGATCTTAATGTGATGTTTTATTACATATTTCTATTTTTGTATTTGATGTTTTTATATAAGATATACGCTGCCCCGGGCTGCTATTGGGCAGGAGGCGGGGGTATAGAAATATTATAAATAAATAAACAAACATACAGAAAATCTTCTTAAAACAATAGAGCTGAAAGGGACTTCAACGGTCATCCATTCTAACATCTGGCACCCACCAAGGCAATGATAAAATGGTTAACTACGGCACTAAGTTAAATGGTTAAATGAGGTAATGGTTAGTTAAATGGTTTATCCGTTTATACGAGCAGTAGGGAAACTTGTCCCTCCCAAGGGCCAATTTGAAAATTAGTACAAGCTCTAAGAGCCACAGAGCAAGGGAGTGAGGGTGCTTAAAGATTCCCTCAGGAAAAGGAGGATCCATAGATCATGGACCTATATCATGGATCTATCTCCTATATCCCTGTGTTCATACCCTCATCTCTGCTTCTTTTTCCTAAGCTTGTTTTTTCCATGCTTGAGATTCCCCATCCCTGATTTAAACAATGGGACTATCTCTGCTTAAATGTAAAAATGTGCTTAAGTACTTTGTAGGATTAGGGCTAAAGCACCTCTTCAAATGCGGAGGCAATCCAAATCCATTTGTCCAAATCTTTGAAGGAAAAACCTATGCATATGGTGTTACAAACTGAATCACACTGAATTAAAAACTGGATTTACTCAACCTGCTTCTGAATACACTTAGCCATTTTTCATGCAGCCCCAGCACCAACTAGGAAAATAGCTACTTTCAATGGAAAACGCTGCATAGAAACTCCGTCTCTCTTTTGCATCAGAGGTTTTAGTCCGGTACAGAAAGATTCTCTGTTAGGTCCATTATCTGTACTTGAGAATACTGTCCACAAACACTACTGTGGACAAAGGCATAACTTCTAAATGGTATATTTGTCTTTAATCCAGTCTCCCTCCAGCTGGGAATTCATACATATCTGGCAACAGTATTTTAAGTTCCCTCTTTTTGACGAACGTTAGTGTAAACCCACCAACATACCAGTTAAATCTCTATCTTCCCAACCCAAACTACTATCAAGTTTTATTTGGAACCTGAGTCACTCCCAGCAACTTCTATATACATCTAAGGTGGAGTAACTAACTTCTCTATGAATTTATGCTGGAGAATCCACCTAGCTATTAGAAATGCAACATACGGATTCATGGGATGTAGAGAGATGGGGAGGCAGGGACTACCTAAGCAGGTATTGGACAAATGAGGCACAAGGGATGGGACCTGGCAGGCCAGCTGAAGGTAGCCTGGCAACCCTGTGAAGTTTGGACTCTAATCCTACAAGGACTTTGAGCTGGCCATAACCCTGAAAGATACCATTAGTTAGAATTGAAACAGGTAATAGATTCATTATTACTCATGAGTGTTTCTCAAATTTCTAAATAACCTCTGAATATCAGAATAACACCCATGAATGAAATGGGTATACTATACACAGATATTTTAAGGGGTTTGGGGAGAGGAGGTTTATAGTTCAGTTATTTATTTTTTTCTCATTTCAGTATTTAGGTGATGTCATCTTTGCAATGTGTTTAACATTGGGTAAAAATAAATGTGCAGCTGGTGAGCTGGCTACACACTTGGGGAGGTGGGGCCGTCTCTGGTAGGGTCAGGTCAGGACACGTATCAAATGTGCATCCAAGCGGGTCGGCGGGGAGTTCTCACTCATCTTCCCTGGCAGGCGAACAGAACAAATTCACAGCTAGGCAACCTTACCCCAGGCACACCCCCAGAACCTGGCCCCTTGCCATGACAGGCAGCCATGGCGGCCAGTCATGGACAGTCACAGATACCCTTCATGGTGACCCCAATGTCTGGTGAGGATATGACTGCAAACAGATATGCTGGCCTGTTATGGCCCGTGTTGGCCCACATGGGTGGCCCTTGGCCTGGGCTGTGTGCCCGGATTCATCTGGGGAACCAATCCTCAGCCAGCTGCTTACCCGGGCCAGGGCAGCAGCGGGCCCATGTCTGGTGGCCCAGGAAATCATGTGACAGTGAGTCCCCGGCTCAGGTGAGCCATACTGGGTCATAGAGGGTCCTCGTCACATCTGTCACCCATTGTTCGAATGATATGAGCACAACACTAAAATTAACTAAATATCCAAAATTTAAAAAAACTAACAACAACAAACAACAACAACAACAAACTAACTATCTTAAATAACTGAAATGGATACCCAATGGAATGGAAACAGGTCAGGGTTATTACCCTTTTGTAATTTTCAGTTCACGTAGGGTAAATTCAATGGATTTGCATTTTTCTCAGTTTCATGAATATTTGTTTCAGCTCTCTCTCTCTCTCTCTCTCTCTCTCTCTCTGCTTTGGTGCTATTGAAATGAAAATCTTTTTCATTTTTTTGTAATGTCTCAAAACTAAAATGCTTTAGTGAGAGACAAGGATACATTCATGAGATTCAGAAAATGCAGGTGTACGTGGTTGACTTAGTTACAGGGAAGAGATTCTGAGTGAGGGAGGAATAGGGATGCAATTTCACTCATGACAAGCTTTTTCTCTCATGACCAGCGAAAGCCTCGTGGAAGAGGTAGGTTTAAAGGAGGGTTTTGAAAGCTGGGAGGGAGGAAGCAGAACAAATGTATCCAGGGAGGGTGTTCAAGGCCAGGGCAGCACCAAGAGAGAAGGGGTGAAGATGTTTAGAGGAGCAGGGAAGTTGCAGGCAGGCAAGGGTGGGGGAAGAGGAGGGAACAAAGTTCCTTGGCAAGAATGTTGTGGGATGCAAGCGCAAAAAGATATGGGGGAGCAAGGTCATGAAGAGCCTTGAAGGTGAAAACCAGGAGTTTGTGTTGAATGTGTTCCTCTAGGGGGAGCCAGTGTAGGGTGAAGAGGAGGGGCTGAATGTGGTCAAAGCGATGGGCAAGGGGAATGACTTTGGCAGCAGAGCATTGAACAGAGATGAGGGTGGGACGAGATCAGATCAGGGAGACCAGTAAGGAGGAAGTTACAGTAGTCAAGACGAGAGATGACTAGAGCATGGACCAGGGTTTTTGCAGTGGCAACAGTAAGGCAGGGCTGAATTTTAGCAATATTATACAGGGCAAACCAACAGGATTTGGCAACAGCCTGGATCTGAGGTGCAAGAGAGAGGGAGGAGTAAAAGATGAACCCAGGCTACGTGCTGAGGAACAGGCTGGATGGTGACACCATCAATGGAAACTGAGAGGGAAGTAGGAGGGGAATGTTTTAGGGGGAAAGATGAGGAGTTCTGTCTTGGCCATATTAGGCTTGAGCTGGTGATGGGACATCCAAGAAGAGATGTCAGAGAGGCAAACAGCAATACAAGACTGAAGCAGGAGAGCACAGGTTGTGTGTCATCAGCAGGATTCCTAATTTTCTCTTTGTGATGGAACACCAGAGAAAAGCAGAGATTTTGCATTTTTCACGAGAATTTAGCAGAAAATGGCAAAAACTTACAGGTTTAGGAGGAGAACACAGTGAGCGCAAGGGCAGCGAGGATGTGATGTGGATATGAGGGGAAGCAACCTGAAGGCATGTGCTGTGGAGGAGCAGAACTTCTGAATTTGGAGGGATGCTACAGACCTTCTGTGGGTTGGGGGGTCAGGGGCACTATGAATAGGGATAGTAAGGTCTTCTGGACCTTGGGAAGAGGGGACAGGAGGGGGACCTAATTGGGCCCACAGAAGCTTCTATATGGCCAGCCTCTATGTGGTCCCCCTTTCTGGTTGGTAGAGTGTTCTGGGACCAGGCTGGGAGGAGGAGGCAGTGAGCTCAGGGCAGTGGAGGTAAAGCAACCTAAAGGTATGTGATGTGAGGATGGGGGGAGCTACTCTGCATTTGGAGGGTGACACAGACCTCCATATTTTAAAAAAATAATATTTCTTTGACTGTTGGTGGGACAGGTAGTTGCAAAATTGCATTAAAATGAAAATATTACAATGAAATATGCAGTTCTAACTCATATATATTGTGGTAAGGGAAAGTTAACCAGTGTTTATATATAGTCACAGAAATTTTGTTTTTCTTAAATCAGAGAATTTACGTTTTTTTTATCAGAGAATTTTCATTTTTTTTGTCACGGAAAACTAGGAACCCTGGTCATCAGCATACAGATGGTACTGGAAGCAATGAGATTCAATTAGTTTACCCAGAAAAAGAGGGTAAGGGGAGAAGAGAAGAGAGCCCAGGAAAGAGCCTTGGGGAACTCCCACAGAGAGTGGAGGAAATGTAGTGGAGGTACCATCAAGAAAAACATTGAAGGAGTGGTTCGAGAGATACGAAGAGAACTAGTTGAGAACAGAGTTCCGGAAACCAAGGGAGAGTAGCGAATCCAGGAGGAGGCCATGGTCGACAGTTACAGCCAGCAGAGAGTTCAAGGAGCACAAGAATAGATTAGAGGTCCTTAGACTAGCTAAGAGAAGGCCATCCGTGTTTTTGGTGAGGGCAGTCTTGTTACACTGGGATCGTGGTTGGGATTAAATTCTCAAATCAGACCAGAATAAGGTATAACCCAGTTTTATTAGGTACTCAAATGCCCCAGACAACCAAGCTTGTTAGTTTCCAAACTACTAGCGATGTGCAAACACAACGCGGTTCGGACGTTCGGTCATTGGGTCTGAAATCCGAGTTCGGGTGTGGTTGTTCGGTTCG
Source organism: Sphenodon punctatus (assembly GCA_003113815.1). Taxonomy (NCBI): domain Eukaryota; kingdom Metazoa; phylum Chordata; class Lepidosauria; order Sphenodontia; family Sphenodontidae; genus Sphenodon; species Sphenodon punctatus. The sequence continues at coordinate 5,468 of QEPC01013322.1, read as the reverse complement.
GCGGAGTTCAATTTGGCCGAACTTGGCCAAATATCCGAAAATAGCGCTATCGACACCAATACCGAAATCGATTTTTTTTTTCAGTATCGGTATCATTTGGACCTGAAACCACCCCTGGTGCCAGGAAGTCTGCTCCTCAGCTGCCTCCCCCTTCCAGACATGTTTTTCCCACCCAAAGTCATGTTTTTCCCACCCCCCGAACTCATCCGAACTCATCCGAACTCATCCGAACTTTTCCGAACTGTTTGGCCATTCGAACGTTCAGTTCGGATGTTCTGTTCGGTCATCCGAACAGGCCGAGTTCAACCCAAACTCCAAACATCCGAACTCTTATACACATCTAGATGTGTATAAGAGACAGGTACACCTGAAGGCACTCTGAAGGCACCTTCAGAGTTGTGCTGGCTGGTTCAGAAGAAGTGGAGAGGGGGCCCATGGCAGCCAGAGTGTTGAAGCTGCTAGAGAGCGGCAAAGTGGAGTTCTTCGTTTGTGTGGGTCAGAAAGGAACCAAAACCATGGAACTCACAGTATAAACTTGTGGAACCTAGCCTTTCATCAAGGTCTCGTTTGCTGAACAAGCTCTTATATGCCTTTCAGGGGCTATTGTTCTCATGGGAAAGGATGAGATGGTAAGACTCATCTGCAGCACAACACAGGGGGGTCTTGTCTCATTTGTGCGGAAGGCATTGTTACCTTGTCAGGAGTTCATGTTCCTGCCCTGAGATCACCTTATCAAGTTAGTACTGGGTGTCTATCAATCAGGCCAGTTTTTGACTGACACTGGTCCTGGGAGCTCTCCTGTGCATCTGTAGCTTTTGTTTAACATTTGATAGATGTTTACTGTAACTTCTCTTTGTCTTCAGGTGTTGGTTGTAGTGACAGTTTAATCCTTCTGTTTGGCTTAGTTCAGAGTGCATAATGCGAGGTCCCCTTTCCTTTGAGAGATGACTTTAAGTCCTTTGGCCAGCTTATTTTCTCATGTTCTATAGTGTCCTTTGGGCCTTGGACAGTCCTATGTTCTAACTATGACTACCGTTATTAATATCTAAAATTCCTATTCCTAACAGTCTCAGTCAAGTGGAGAGAAAGGAAACCCAATTGAAGGGGGCCAAGGGATTAATTAGAAGAGAGGAAATCAAGACAGTGCATGTAGAAAATGGATTTTATCTAATTTTGTTTCTTTTCAATACACTTCAGTTGTTAAAAATATGATAGTATTTAGATTTTGGTACAGTTTTGGTAGCTGAAACCTGATAATATTCAGGTTATGATCCATATTGGATACCAAATTTCCATGGGGAAAAAAAAATCCTCAAAGGCAATTATTTGTTGTGAGTTCTCAATCAATATGAAATGTTTCATGCCATTTAATTTGGTTTGAAAAATGTCACCCAGTGGTGATTCATTTTAGTAAAAAAGAAAAGAAATATATACACATTAGCTGGTCAAGGTGTAAGGAGAACTATGTTGGTATTTTTTAATTATTTTTTTGGGTCTTCTTTTTATCTATACTCCCTTCCAACTCTTGGACTCTGACTAATCCCTTTGTTTGGACGTGCTGCAGGAAGCAGCTTGGAGGAGTGTATAATAACATTTTATTCTCTGTGTGTCCCAGAACTGTCTTCATATTAGTCCTTGTTCTTTCCAGAAATGCTTTTATAAAGCTATTTCCTTGACACCTGTAGACCTTTTCATGACAATTCTTCCACCAATGCTGGAATCTCTTGAGCTTGTCAAGTTAGTTCTGACCCATTGTCAGGTGGTGAGAAAATAACTATCCTATCAGGATGCTCATTAGCACTCAGACATAGCCCTGTTAGACTTATGGCATATAAAGCTGCCGCTGATAATGATCTTGATTGTGTCAGTGTGGCAGCTCCTGTTTCATAAGGGCTTTTACTGTATTCTCCTACTTCCTAATGCTCCCTGGAAAGACTCACTTTAATGAGACGCTCCTCCAGCTCAAAAGCAGAAGAGAACAATGGCATTAATAAAGCCAACAGCACTTTGTGAAAGCTTCCTACCAGCGATCTATGTTTTCATGATATAAAGTATGGCGTTGATCTCTCCTTGCACACATGGATCAAGCTATGTCTCCAACACAGAACCTTCCCAATCAAATACTTCACCTATGTTTTAGTCTACAGAGAACTTCAGAGGTAGCTTATCAGACTGCAATAGGGTTCAAAGATACCATTTCCCCCCTTCTCCTTGCTAAACTTGTAAAACATCTATTTTAGATATTTATCTAACTACTGTTATCACACCCATCACCATGATCTGGTACCTCAGTACTCCTTCAGTGACTTATCTATTGTGCAGGTAAGAGCATGGGGAAAGCTGCACAGTCCACAGTCCACATGGTGGTGCTGTGGGCTTCCATTTGCTCGCCATGATGAGCACAGCAGAACTGTAGGTGGGATGGTTTTGATAGAGTTGAGTGGGACACCATGCCTCATGGTGGAAAGGGGTCAAAGCACTGAAAGGTGTGACCTTTTCTACATTGTTTGATCCCTGCGTGAGTCTGGGTGGAAGTTCTAAAATTCCCCCAGCCATGACTAAAATGCAAAGGACAGTGGATGTTAATAAACATGCAGCCGGTGCATTGGGGGCCACCTCTGGCTGAGTCAGGTCAGGAAACGGAATAAACTTTTCTCCTGATTGACTGGGCCAGGTGCATGGGGGGAGACACGTGAGAAAGGCTGGCCCCATCCCTGCGCTGCATTTGGTGCCACACCACCTGCCATGACAGGTAGCCATGTCTGTCAGTAACAGGCAGCCATTGTGGCCGGGCATAGCAGCCCCTGCACCAGGTCCAGGATGTAGGTGCGAACTAGGGGTGGGGCACCAGGGAGAATACAGGATACCGGATTTATCAGTATCGGATCTCCCCGTTGTCAGATTTACCGGTACCGGCATACCGGATTTTTAACATTGGCCGCGTACTGTTTTTTTAACATTGTGGCCATTATTTCAATAGCGCACAATTCAAAAAACCCGGTAATGTGACCAATGTTAAAAATTCAGTATGCAGGTACTGGTGAGTATCAGATTATTGGATTAAGCCAATACATCCGATTATTGGGTGTATCAGATTAATCGGATACCGATATTCCCACCCCTAGTGTGAACACATGTTTACCTGGTATGGCCTGGAATGGTGCTTCTGGGTGGCCCTTAGGCCTGGACTATGGGTCTGGTTCCTTCTGGGTCCATGATTCCTGGGCAGACACCTACCTGGTCTGGGACTGTAGCCCGTAGGGGTGTGCATGTCATTTTCATTATTACAAGGTCTTCTATGAAAGTTTCAAGGGCACTCCACATTGAATTTCTGAAATACAAGGCATTGGCCGGGGGGGTGGGGGAGGATATAAACTGAAAGAAAAAGAAGGATCAGAGCCCCAACCCTGAGCACCACACCTAAAGCTATTGGTGGGGAAGTAACCATCGCAAGCTCCATGGAGTCTAGGTCCTGGCTTACTAGAACACCCAGACTGCCACAGGGGCGACCATGAGAATTATATTTGGCGGCCAGAAGCTAGTAAGAAGCAAATCCTTCTAACTCAAGAGGGCACTGGGCCCAAGTTTCCTGTAGGAATACTATCTGGTGGGTCTTAATATATTCAGTAAAAGCAGCTTCTTCCTTCTGCCTAGCCCAACCCGCAATGTTCCATGTGCATAGAGATAATAATTCGGTGGAATTAACCAAGGGTAGTCACAGAGTTGGCAGAGAAGGAAAGACCTTTTCTTTGCCCATCTGACTCATCCCCCGGATGGAGGTCATAGGTGTACAATCAATGTTGCTTACCAAGGATATCCCTTATCCAGAATGCACAGAATCTCATGTCTCAGAGATAAATCCACCAGATATTGAAAGTTGGGACTGGACCTTAAAGGAAGAGCCAAACCCTTCTGCATTGGTGGAAACTAATAATGGGGGGTTCGGACCAGAGTCCTGAACCATGGAGAATTGAGAGTTGACCTCAGTAAAATGCAGCCGAGAAGGGGCATCTGCCTCTGCAAGAATAGAAAGTGGTTCTCGGGAAGCCAGCCCCTGGAGCCTCTCCTGTATTGGGATTGGTCAGGGTCTAAGGAAAGATCTTTTAGAGGGAATTCTACTACAAGAATCTTCCTCCCTATTTGCATGCTGGCTAGTAGGGACAAAGAAGGTCTGGGACAAGGCTGTGACAATAACGGGGGAACCACTGTGTTAATATAAACATAGTCAAGATAAGCTCCCCAGGAGGCGAACCGATCAGAATATTGTATCAGACTGTCCACAATATAGGGGGATCTAAACTGAATCACCAGCAGTCGCTGCTTATTCTTAATTGGAGGCAAAGAAATAAAACTTAGAATATGCATGTCATTTTCGTTATTACAATAACAATAACAAAAATTGTCATTTTTGTTTTTGTTATTGCAATAATGAAAATGACAACCGAGAATAACGACAATGATAATGAAAATGATAACTGAGAATACAAAAAGTGAGAACCGAGAATACTGATAACGGTAACGATACCAATACCGATATCAAAAACAATACCAAAAACAATACCAAAAACGATAACAAAAATGAAAAAAAAAACCTGATAACAAAAAGCAAAAATGACATAGTTATAATTGTCGTTATTATTAGTGCTGTGGCAGTTGGGTTTTGCAGGGAAAATGTAGAGAGGGGAGGAGAAAGCAGACATCTCGTAGTCTTAACAGGGTAGAACTCTTGAACTGTGCCTGTGTTGGGAGGGGCAAGCGGCTCAGCAGTATCTGATGGGTATGTCCCTGACCAATGAGCAGCACAAGCAGGCCCCAGCAGTCTCATGGGACTCTGTGATTGCTCAATGCCTGCTGTCTCCCACAACCAATCAGAGGGGCTCTGGGGGAGGGCACTACAACCCTTTATAATGAGAGGGCCAGGTTTTTTCTCTATGTTGTGTGAAAGCTCTGCTTGTCAGGTTGCGTTTACAGAACAATGGTCCTTGCACATAAAACAAATCTTCCCTAGCCCTCATTGTATTATTTATTTATTTATTTATTTATTTGGTATTCCCACCAATACCTTTCCTTCCTCATAACCTACATTTTACCGTCTCCCTTTCCCTGCCCTTCTCCCCTCTGTACATTAAATAGAGATAGGTAGTATAGATTAGATATAGATATATATTATAGACATATAGATTAGATTAGAATAGTTAAATAGATAACTGATTAGATAATAGATAGTTTTCCTTTCCCCTTCCCCTGTCTCTCTTAGATGTAGATAAATATTAGTTATGCACAGGAATCAATAATGATACTGATACCAAAAATAAAATCTTTGTTTGAAATGGTACCAATATCAATAACTATATCAATAGCAATAACGAATATCGATACCAATAACAAAAATGATACCAATACCGATATCGATACCAATAATGAAAATGATATAAAAATGATGCCAAAAACGATAACAAAAATTATAA
>QEPC01013319.1:327398-345182 GCA_003113815.1 Sphenodon punctatus | reverse complement strand
TTTTTTTTGTTAAAACCTCTGCTTTCTTTTTATTTTGCTGGTCTGCATGCTGCAGCTTGATGATCTCTGCCATCTGCCTCTCCCTAGCTATCTCTGCAGCAGCCATTCCAGCTTTAATTTCATTTAATATTGTTAATATTTTATCCTCCCTGTCAGTTGCTGTTCCCTCCTTTTCTAGTGTGAGCTCCTCCATGCTGGTGTCATTTGCGGCCGCCATTTTGGCTCCGCTATCTGCCCGTTGGGGGAGGGGGGCTGCTACCTTATGCTGGAACATTTTTTCCACAGTCAGGATCCCCGTTTTGTTTTCCTGGGGCCCTTTTGACTTCCCCATCCTCCCTTACCTTCCTTTGGGGCTCTGATTTTTGCTTTTTTGGTTGTTTTTTTCCGGGTTTTGTCAGCGCGGGGAGAGGAGCGTCAGGAAGCGCATCTGCTCCTATTCGCGCATGCGTAGTTCTCCTACCCCTTCAAGCTTGAAACAGATAAAATCAAATACCTAGGAATCTTTCTGACAAAAAAAAAAGTTAGTAATCTGTACAAAAGTAATTTCCCTTCGGCACTATCAAACAGCTAATGGAAACCTGGTATCCACTTACCTGCTCATGGCTGGTCAGGATCAGCCTGCTCAAAATGGTAATCATACCCAAATTTCTCTATAAAATTATGGTCTTACCAGTAAAAATTCCAGCCTCCTTTTCCAAGGATGCCGAGTTAAGGTTCAAAAAATGGATTTGGCATAATAAAAGGCCCCGCATGAATCAGTATAATCTAAAGTGGCTAGAGAAGGGGGAGGCATTAACATGCCCGACCTCTATTCCTATTACAAGGCTGCCGTGATTTGAGTAGCTAGATACTGGTACCAAAATTCAGCAACCAAATGGGTAACCATTGAAAAAACTTTACTTAAAGTAATAGACTGCAGAGAGGCCTTGGTAACCTTAAAGACACCTGATCGGCTGCTATTTGAGGAACATCCATTTGCTGGAGTGGCATGGGGACTATGGTGTAGAGTATGTCGCAAGATTGAGATAGGCAGTGCGATATCCCCATTGCTTCCTATCAATAACACTGCCCTGGTCAAATCCTTGGGCACGAGGGCTGGAATACGATTGCTCTGTAATAAGGGAACAGTAGTTGCCAGAGATCTTTTCATGGGTCAGAAATTTAAGACCACAATAGAACTGGAATGAACAATTCAGGAATCTTTTAATTATTTTCAATATATACAATTATACAGTTTTTTTGCCTACAAAAAGAAAAAATGAGAAGGCTATACTAGGCTAATTAAACCAATAGAAACAATTATTTTAAAACTGGCAACATCTAGAGCATTGGTGTCCCAAATATACACTGAACTTAAGAACATCTATTTTGTCCCCAAGAAATATATTGATGACTGGGGTAAAGATTTTAATGTTAACTTTAATCATTAAAAAAATGATAAGATACAATTGTGGTCACATATGAACAAATGTTCGGTCTCCCTGACCATTGGCTGGGAAACGACAATGCGTTTGTTTGTACTTTACTCTGGCCAGACTGGCCAGGTGTTCGGGGGGAATTACACCAACTTGCTGGAAGAACTGTGGAGAGAAAGGAGACATGAAACATTGTTTGTGGGAATGCTCAAAGTTGAGACCCTTTTGGACAAAAATTTGGGACTATATAAGAAAAGCTATGGGAATCCCAGTACCCTTTGACCCAACCATTGCTATTTTAGGTATCTACCTCAAGATGCCACTAATGGATAGACACAAAGAAACATGTATTCATATATTTTCTGCTGCGCTAAATGTAATTGCCAGAAAATGGAAAAACCCAGACGCTCCCACAGAAAAAGAATGGTTTCAACACCTGTGGCACGTGATGTCAATGGAAAGCATCATTGCGGATGCCAATGACTCGCTGGAGAACTACTACAATGTATGGATGGAATGCTTCAACAATATTAAGACCAAACTGGACATAGACCAACCGGATGACCCAATATGGATTAGTCACCTGTACTAAGACTAAGCATGTCTTTTCTAAAATGCTTTTTTTTTTTTTTTTAATTTATTTTAACAAATTTACTACCACGCCCCTCCTGCACAGCGGCTTGGGGTGGCTTATAGCGTGTGTGTGTCTCTCTCCCCCGGGGGCGGGGAAGGATGGGAGAAAGGATTTGGGACGTGGATAATCAGGTTTACAGCAGGATGGGAATAGAAATGAGATTTGATGTTTGAGGTATAAGGGGTTGCTATTGGATACTGACTTACCTGTAACCCTTGGACATATCTTCAACAAATGCATGTATGCAACCTACTGATAATAAAGCTCAAAATCTGAAGGAAAAAAATAATTAAGCAGTGCCCATGCACTTACCTGGACATGGTGGTGTAGCAGGTCCCAAGGAGCAGCTACCACACCCACTGCCACTGATGCTTCCTTGGACTTGCCATGCCACTATTGCTTCCAGTAAGCTCCCTGCCTCCTATACCATTCAAGAAGCTATCCAATAGCTGGTATGTCTGTTTACCTGGCTATATGTTCAGGATGGCTTGTGTTGGGAATCTTGTGCACACAGCTGGCATACCATCTGATAGCAGTAAACAAACGGATTCCATAATTCCTATTTGCACCCTGGATTGCACCTTGTAAGCACTAACAATATGCACATAATAGACAATTGGATCCTGAAATGATGACCCAGCATACCTTCACCAAACTCAGTGGAGCTTGGCTATTCAGAATCAATCAGGGCCAGCCTTAAGCAGAGCCAGTAGAGGCTGTGCCCAGGACCTGCAGGTGGCGGGGCCCTGCAGGGCGGCCAGTCCTTGCTACCCTCAGGAACAGAATTTTCAAGGGCCAGGGATGGACTATTTCCACAGGGCCCTGCAGGAAGGGGTTAGGGCGATGGAGGAGAGGGCCATGCCCCCTCCCCATTTTATTTTCATCCTGAGCCCCCACCCACCCCAAATTCTAAGGCTAGCCTGGGCACCAGCTGAAGACTTGACTTAAAATAATAAAGATCAGTAAGTGGGTGAGAAATACATTTTGTACCTATTTCAGTTTTCAAGTCCTGTGTTGCTGCTTTTGACTGTCTGCAATTTTTAGAACCAGGATCATTTTTAGATTCTGCCACCTCGTTAAGCTATCTTTACTCTAGCAAGCAGCATTTTTAAGGTAGCTTTCTGCATGCCTACATCAGATTTATTGGTCTACAGATTTTATTTACATCAGTGGTGTAATTCAAACTGTAAATATTTGATTTGAAAGGAACCCAGGTCCAAGTATGCTCTTACGTGACACTGTCACTTTCCTTTTAAATATATTATTGACACATCTCCGACAAAAGTATGAACAAAGTCTTTAACCTTTATTTCAATCTTTATCATGACATTCTTGTTGGATTCAGTATTAGTTTTATAGATTGCATAAATTCTGTGCAACATTTGTGCTAGCTGGATGGAAATGTATAATTTCAGACTTGCAAATTTTTGTCACCTGTGCAGAGAAATGATTTGGAGGAATTAGAAACAACTTGAAAGGACAATAGGATACTGTGACTAGGTATGGCAACAATACAATGGGTATTACCAGATGTAATGCTAGCAACTAGTCATTTTCATGTTTCAGCAAGACTTGTTATACTAATGGCAGATGGCAAAAAATTAGGATTATTTATCCTAGTTGGTGGGAAATTTAAAAGGATCTTAAGAAGTATTCAGAATTCTGAAAAAGTTGTAATGAGAAGTGAAGTGCTTTTGCTTTTCTTTGGGTTCATAATTTGAAAGTAAAGCAACATCATGTGTAATGAAATGATTAGGAAGTGTACAACTCAGAAACTCATGGGCGTTTTTATAGGGGTTGGATCCACTGATACATTAAGTATCAATTCTGTATATTTGTATAGCGGTGGTCTCTATCCAGTGTGACAGTCTTATTTTCCAGTACCATTCAGCTATGCAGAGGGCCAATAGTTTCAACAGTTAGCATATTCTGCCTGTCAATTTACTGGTCCTATTTTTCTCTCTAAAAATATATTAACTACTAGACCTGGTTGCCAATCATCTTGACAGCTGTCATATCTGCAAAACCTGAAATATCAAAACAGAATTTCAAGACTGAGCAGGTGTCCCAAAATCTTTAGATTCAGCAGGATGGGTAAAATGTGAATGAGGCTGCTTTCAGACTGGGTACTTTCAGGGGCGGGAACTTTCACAGTCACCGCAGCGACTAATTGCGAGAATTAGCACCCACCACCTCTTTAGGGTGCGAGAACACCTGCGCATGCCCGGGTCCCCAAATATAGCCTTTACAAGGGCGGGTGTTTTCGTGCACTAAAAGGGGATTAGTGCATTCTGGCGGACGCTAATCCTCGCAATTAGCTGCTGTGGTGACTGCGAAATTTCCCATCCCTCCGCTCCCCCGTATCATCTGAAAGCAGCCTGAGACTCATGTCTCCCATTCCAAAAGAGATTTAGCTACTTGGGAACTAAAGTTCTTGGTTAACTTAAATGCTTTTAAACACTTTACCCAGTACCTTTATTCTCTGGCATTAAGTCACTGCAAAACGACGATGAGTAGGTGATCATTTTTTGAACATTATTGCACTGCGTGGGAAGTTATGATGATTCATCACAACACTGTAGGAATCAAGGGGTGATTTTTGACATGACAGCTCCCGTCGCTGCCAGTACAGACTTAACCAGGCAGTGGCGGGAGCTGTCACTCTGGCTAGGAATCGGCCCAGCCGCTGAACAAATGTGACGGCGGCCAGGTGGAGAAGGGGGTGGGGAGACACCCTGATGTGTGTCTGCTTGCTCCTGCCCTCTGTGCTGTGTGCAGCAGCCCACCCTCAGCAGACGGACAGCCATGGAAGCCAATGGAGACCACCATGGTGCCCACCTGACCACCTCGGACCACAGTAAGTAAAGCGGGCTTTCAGTTATGAAAGGCCGCTTTACTCTGGGCCCAGCAGCCGGATCCAAGGGGGGGTGGGGGGTGCTAGTCCAGGCTGTGGCTTGGGGATTTCCCTGTGTCACACTCCTGGCTAGTCCTCACCACAGTCAGGAGCCTGACCATGCTAACAACTGGTGGGGGTATTTCAGCGTGATGGTTGCACCTGGGGTTAATCTGTGCTAAAGTGGGCTAAACCATGCCACCATCATGTCTGAAAACACCCACGTTTACCCTCCACTAGTTAAGCAGAGTAACCCTTGAAGTTCTGCCTGTGTTTGTTCTGGGGTGAACCTGGAAAACCATAACTAGTTATGGATCAAACTAAACGCCACAAAGGCATACTTTTGAAGCTTTAGAATAGCTTTCACTCCTTATGAATTCTTTCAGGTGATGTCACAGTTAATTAATCCACCACCTACTTCCTGCAGCTCTCCTGTCAGCTTTCACAATTCTCATTAACCATGAAACCCTGATAACTAGGCTTTCTATTCTGGCTGCTCCACTAAGATACTTCTGGGAATGTAATACTTAACTGTTGTTATGACCTTGCCTTCAAAGATATTTGGACAAAAGTCAATGTGGATGCTAATAATGTTTTCTGTTTCTGAGAGACAGTTCAAGCCACACTATGCTTCAGCTTCATTGTCGATCATTGTTTTTATAACCATCTGTTTCAAACTGACCAGAACTGAACCCTGTCTTCAACAGGAAAGAGAATCCAGTAAAAGTCTTCACGCTCAGTCCACCAAGCTGTAAATTAATGTAACAACTAGGGATGGGCGAACATGGTTTGGAAGTTCGGAGTTCGGACCGAACTCAAGCAGTTCGGTCGACCAAACTCAACTTCCAAACCGAACTCGATTTTCGAACCGAACCAAACTCGGTTCTGTCCGCCCATCCCTATAAAGATACTATTCCATTTAGTTCAATGGGGTTTGAATTTCCGAACTTTGTTCGAGAGTTCAGACCGAACTCAAAGAGTTTGGTCGACCGAAATGAACTTCCGAAATGAACCGAGTTTCTGAACTGAACCGAACCGAATTTCCGAACTCGGTTCTGTTAGCCCATCCCTAGTAACAACACTCTACAATTGTACTGAATATAGGATGTAAAAATATTTCTGAGCCTCAATGCTTTAGAAAGTTGTTATGAAGTTTAATCAATAAACACTGAGAAGTGCTGAGTAGATGCAGCAGACTTCCAGTCAATGGCTAAATGTTAGGTTATTATTATTTATTTATAATGTACCTGGTGCTGTACATTGTATTCAACAAATTTGCCTGCTTCGATTTAAGGCCAACAAAGTGGATACGAAGTGCTCTTCAGTTCTGCTTTGTTTCCTCATTTCAGATACTTGTTTCAGTTACTCCATTTTGGTTATTTTTGGTTATTTGGGTATTTTGGTATTCGTACCAAAATAGTATTAAATAGTCTCAGAATGACAAAATAAGTGACACATTCAAAATGAAATACCCACAGATAATATGCAAAAGTCCTCTCAGGTGCAATATTTGTTTGGATAGCTTTCCAAAAATTTACTCTTATTCAGAAATATGAAATTAGCTATCTGTTTCAGATACTGTCTGTGGGCCTTTTATTGGCAGTTTGGATGTTCTGCAGTATGAATTTGGCCTAGAACTGTCAAATAACCAAGCAGGGATGTCGCTATCATAGGGGCGGCAGGGGAAGTTGCATGAGACTTAAGGTATTTTCAGATGTGACGGGGCCAGTATTGGCCCCGTCATGGAATCACCAATTGATCCCCCACTGGGATCAAAACAGCATGGCCAACAGACGTGCTGACTGATCCCGGCAGGGAATCGGGGGAGGGGGCGGGACTGCGCGGCCAACGTGCAGTCGCACAGTCCCACCCACCCCCCATGCTCCCTAGGCCGCCCGCCCCCCGGGCATTAACCACGGCCTGGAATCAGCGGCGAGCACAGCCGATGATTCCGGGCCATGGTCAGGGGAGAGATGTGACGATCCCGTTGATCACGGGCGGGAATCTCATTGGCCACGCAAATGGCTATGGTCCGGGCAGGAGGGCCGTTTGCGTGGTCAATGAGATTCCCATGAGTCACAGGGGTGAACATTTGGCGGGAATCACCTGTTGGGCCAACAGACACTACAGTCCCTTGCTCACCATGTGGGTATTCACCGTGGTTGAGCGTGGGATTGTAACGTCTGAAAATACCCTTAGGGGGCCCAGGATTGCCAGGTATTCTGGGATTCCTGTTAAGCACTTCCACAGAACAATGGAAATTCCACTGCTGTAGAGTTAATTGGTTAGATTTTTCAGCTCCTTGCAGTAACAAGCTGATGGTATTTTGCAATAAGGAACCAACCTAGGGAGGGTGTGAGCAAAGGTGGAGCAGGGAAGGGGCATCAATGTGCTGGTGGTGGGGGTGTCCATGTCCATCTTTTGCACCTGGGCCCATTCCAATCTAGCTACGCCCCTGTAGCCAAGGTTTAATTTGCATCAAGGCTCAGCTCCAGCACCTCTTTTTGTTCTGGGGGGCTCACACATCTTGCAGACCCTGTCACAGCTGCTACTCTGCCAGACCTCACCCATAGCTTGATAAAGTTTGATGGGAGTTGGAGGTTGGCAATGGCGCAGCTGCTGCCATCAATCAGTTACTTGGTGGCAAAATGCTCTTGCTATGAACAGCTGTTGGATAGCAACCATGGTGCCCTCTCTACTTACTTGCAGAAATACCAACGTCAGCCCAAGTCTCTCCCCGATAGTCTAAGGGTTGGGGTCGCTGCATGGAGGGTGCTGTTGCCGCCACCATCAACTATTCAGCAGAGAGAACACCTTGCTGCTAATCCACTGTGTGGCAGCAGTGGCAGTACCAGCCTTGGCCCCAGTCTCCATCAAACTTAATCAGTAGGTGTGGGAGCTCAGGCGTGGAAACCTCCTGGAGAGCTTGGCTGCTGGAAGCAGAAGCTACAAAGAGGATTACCCTCACTTGGATGCTGTTGTGTCTCCTCCCCTCAGGTACCTTTATTACTAGGGTGCTGCACTGAGTATGGGGCCCTCAGGGTGGCAGCCAAAGGGCAAAGTAGCCATTAGCGGTGCCATTAGTGGGGCCTAGGAGGTGGAGGCGGCATGCTATTCTTGTCCTTTGCGTGTGATTGAAGAAGGGACCCCGGAGGGCTCTGATGTGACTTTGTCATGGCTCTAGGGCAGCCGTAAGATCCCAGTTCCACCTTCCCCCACTGGACTCATTGACTGCTGCCTATACGAGGGGCTCATCAGTGCTGATTGGCCGGGACAATCCTTTGCGTGTTATTGAAGAAGGGACCCGGAGGGCTCTGATGTGACTTTGCCATGGCTCTAGGGCAGCTGTAAGATCCCAGTTCCCCCTTCCCCCACTGGACTCATTGGCTGCTGCCTATACAAGGGGCCTGTCAGCGCTGATTCTATGGGGAGAAGGGTGAGGGGGTGGAGGGTGGGTGGGGGGTAGCTGTTTTATAGTTGTATTTTATTTGTTTAATGGCTATTAATGTCCTCTTTATTTGTGGTTTTAAAATGTTTTTATATTGGATTTAGATTGCTTTTATGTCTATTAAATATCATAAGCCACCTCGGGCTGCCTGTTGGCAGGAGGGGCAGGGTATTAAGTTTTAATATAAAAAATAAATAAAAGTTATACGTTTAGTGAAAAAGTACTTTCTTCTATTTGTTTTAAATCTGCCGGCAGCTACCGGCAGGAGTGTCCCCTAGTCCTAGTACTATTTGAGAGGGTAAATAACTGTTCCCATCTACTCGTTCCATACCACTCAAGATTTTATAAACCTCTATCATGTCCCCTCTTAGGCCGCTTTTAGACGTGCAGCTGGGATCAGGCACGGGACCGGCAAAACAGCCGCGGCGCTGTTTTAGACGAACCGGAAGCGGAAGTTGTGCGCGTGATCCGGGGCCGCGCATTCTTTGCCGACCCCGAGCGAACCACCCTGATCTCTCTGGGGTGACATACGCGGCCGGAAAATAATGCGCAGCGCCGGATCACGCTCACAACTTCCGCTTTCGGTTCGTCTAAAACAGCGCCGCGGCTGTTTCGCCGATCCCGCGCCTGATCCAGCTGCACGTCTAAAAGTGGCCTTAGTCTTCTAGCAAATAGGCTTCTAGCAAATGTGATGCTCTTGGGGTTCTGGGGGGTCCACCTAGGCGAGGTACTTGTTGACTCAACAAGATGTTCTTTTGTTAACAGTGCCTCTCGCTCGGATGGGACCCAGGATCAGCTTAATTTAATGGATACCCGTAGTCCTCGTACTCGCCATGCTAGGAACTTTGCTGCCAGTAGGCAACCAGAGGGTAATAAACAGGTCCCAATCCGAGCCAAACTTTTTAAATTGGCAATGCCAGATGTGCATTTGGAGGTGGCTTTTCCAGCTCCTACAGTTTTGGCTGATCTGGCCCCTCAGGGTATAGGTCAGTTGTCACCTATGGCCACCGATCTGATGGATTTGGGGGAGCTTCCCCATTCTGCTTCTGCATCCGAAGGGGGGCCAGGAGATAATCAGCAGTCTCCATTAGCCAAGGTGTTACCCATTCAAGACCCCCCCACCCTGAGGTCAGAGATCACAGAGGATCTGGCAAGTGTAACCCCCCAAGCTCCTAGCCAACCCCTCACTGTAGAGGCTCATCCCAATGCCTGACTACCATTTTCTAGAGCTTTGCACCAGCTCAAGTTTTGTTCCTGGAGTTTAACTGGATGGGCTTGGAATCTTAGTAATCTGGCCTTTTGAAATTTTTTGAAGGATTTTGATTTTATTTTTCTCCAGGAGACTTAGTCCCTCAACCCTTTAGTCTTAGAGTATTTTTCCTCCTATTCAGTTCCAGCTTTGGCACCCAGTAATAGGGGTCGGCCAAATGGGGGGCTGGGATGTCTTATTGCCGATAGGTTGAAAGTGGCTGCTATAGCGGTTATATGCCAACCCGCTTGTTTCTTGGGGGTAGTCCTGCACTATGCATGGCACTGTTTCTCCCTGGTGACAGTATATATTCCGCCATCAAATACCAGGTCATATAATCCCAAACTGTGGATCATGGCAGGAGAAGCCTTGGAGGAGAGCTTAACTAAATACCCTAAAGGGAAAATCATCATGACTGGTGACTTTAACGCTCGCATTGGCCAGGATGGAGATGTGTTTGCTCTTCAGTCTGAGCCTGACAGCGGCTTCCCTTTTGAAAGCCCTTTGCTTCAACTTAGGCAATCCAAGAACAGGACTATTAACAGCTCGGGTGCTATCCGTGGTAAATTGTTGATGGAACACTCACTGTTTATTTTGAACTGTGCTGGCTTTAATGATCGGAAAGGTGAATTTACTTTTTTAGGCCCAATGGGAGTAAGCGTGGTTGATTATGTTGATATTTCACTCGATGAACTTTCTATGATCAGTGATTTTGCAGTCGGTGGATGTCATCTTAGCGATTATCTCCCCCTGAGGTTTGCTTTGGAATTAATGGGAGCCCCTGCTGCTTCTTTGGCAGTGGGAATGCCGTCTATGGGCGGGGTTCAACATTTTTCGGCTAAATGGACTGCTTCTTTGGCAGCAGCTATGACCCTTTTGCTTTCTGAGCCTCAGGCATTTGAAATTAGGACTGACATTATCAAGGGGACTGAGGACTTGGATGTAATAAACGCATTCTCGGCCCTCAGTTCCTGCATTTATCATCTGCTGGCCTCCAAATGTCAGGCTGTCTCTAGGGGGAGAATTAAACTCCCCAGTAACCAAGCCTGGTTTGATTCTGATGGCTATGAAGCTAAGAAAAAGGTAGCGCTTTGGTATTCCAACTACAGAAGAGGTGATACCTTGAATATTCCTCCCCAATTCTTTCTTGTCAAAGCTGAGTGCAGGAAATTAATACAAACCAAGAAAAGAACTTATTGGGATAGCTATTGGTCTAGCTTGTTGCAGGCAGCCGACAGTGGGGTCTCGAAGAAGTTCTGGTTATTAGTCAACCAATTGGTAAAGAAGGAGGCGAGTTTTTCACGCACATCTGCATCAGTATCTAGCCAGCTTTGGATTGAACATTTTCAGCATTTATACTCACGGGACCCAGCCGATAGGCATTCCCAAACCTTAGTAGTAGAAATCACCTCATTGCCAGTCTGGCCCCCTGTTTCTGCACAGGAGATTGACAAACTTATACCTTCAACAACAGCAAGGCCCTAGGTCGTGATCGTATATCTATCAAATGTATCAAATAGTTTAGGACTTGGTGGGTGCCATTAATGGCAGCACTTTTTACCATGGTTAACAATTCTGGGCATGTTTCCCCCCCACCCCACCCCAGTGGGTGAGGGCTGTGATGGTCCCCATTTACAAGAAGGGTGATGGAGCAGACCCCGCCAATTACAGACCCATCAGTCTTTTGTGCTGCATTAGCAAGATTTATGGTAAGTGGCTATTGGGGAACCTTAGTGCATGGGTGGAAGATTCCTGCATATTGTATTCTGAGCAGGCAGGGTTTAGGAAAGGTTGTTTCACAGTGGAACATTGCCTTATTCTGCATCACTTAGTAGAGAAATATGTTAAGGCCAATGGTAAATTTTTTGTGGCGTTCTTGGACCTTAAATCAGCGTTTGATACAGTGAATAGGACCATCCTATGGGATAAGCTAAAACGGTTATCTGTAGATAGCAGACTACTGTTCTTGTTACAACAAATACATGCAGATTCCTCCTTGATACTCAAAACCAGCAACCAGGGCTTCTTAACTGAAGAAATCCCCACTTATTTGGGTGTTAGGCAGGGTTGCATACTTGCCCCCTTATTATTTAATCTGTTTATTAATGATATTGTTCTCCAGCTTGCCCAGTCCAAGTTCTTTCCACCTAAATTAGCCTCACATTTTTTAGGCTGTCTCTTGTATGCAGACGACCTAATCATCTTGTCCAAGATGAAGGTAGGTCTGAATAGGCAACTAGATTGTTTTGCTGGTTATTGTAAGTCCAACAAGCTATTTATTAACTACGGGAAATCCAAGGTTATGTCATTTTCCCATTCTAGGAAATTATACAAATGGACTATTGACAGCAAACCAATTCAGCAAGTTAGCTCCATTAAGTACTTGGGGCTGCACTTCCGGGCCTCAGGCAGTTGGTCATTCCATCATGTCAAGGTGCTTCCAGCGTCCAAAGGCCATCCAGAAACTATTTGGGGTTTCCAGGCAGAATGCTTTTGCTGTTGCAATTAGGGTCCTCAATAGCAAGATGCGTGCACAGTGCCTCTATGGTGCTTAACTATGGGCACCCCTCATACCTTCCCTTCCCAGCTTAAACACAGTTCAATCCAAATTTTTGTGAGGCATCAGTGGGGCACCAAATGGTACCCCTGATGCAGCAATCAGGTGTGAATTTGGACAGAATATCTGGGTTGAGGTGACTTGGGGTTTGGTCCTAAAGTTATGGCTCAGATTGTTAAGTACTTGTGACTTGGGTCTGGTGAAATTTTGGTTGGAGGACTCATATAAAGGAGGCTGAATCCGTGCTATAGAGACTTTCTTGTCCAAATTCGTTTTCTCACAAGAATATTTGGAAGGCAAGGACTTGAGTGCTCTTAAAACAGAACTTTTGTGTAGGCACGCTGATATAGCCAGGCAAGAGAAGATCACTAAAATTAGGGCCTCTCCCCATATGGCCAGCTTTATCCTAGTGCTTCCGACACGAGGGCCTATGGCCCCCTATCTTTTGTCTTCAATGTCATATCGTGGCAAAAAAAATAATCTTAGTGCTCGCTTTAATGTCCTACCTATTGCGATTTTGGAGGGCAGATTGCGAGCAATTAATTTTGCAGATAGGCTTTGCCCATTTGATCTCTAGGTGATAGAAACTGTTGATCGCATTATGTTTGCATGCCATCTATATGATCAGCTTCATGAAGAGCTTTTATCTCCATTCCTGAGTCATTATCTGGGCCGGTCTGATTACAGCTTGATTCTTTTAGCTCTATCCGACGCGTCCCTAGCGGTTACCCGGTCAGTTTCTTCTTTTTTAACTAGGGCTTTCCACGTCCGACATTGTTTTTTGAACTTTAAGGCTCATTCAGATGCCATAGTCCAGAAATGAATTTTGGTACAGGTTGTGTCCTGGGTCCTTACAGTCTTATGTACTTGCTTGTTGTCTTCTTTGCTGTGTTCCATTTTTATGTGGGAGACAGTTATTGAATCTTTCTCCCATACTTATGTATACCTTATGTACTTGGATATATGTTATTTATTATAATTATTTTATATTTTTGCAATAGCCTAGGGCTACGCATTATAATAATTTTCATTCATTCATTCAATTTAATCAGTAAAGTCAGGGTGGGTGGAGTGGTTGGGCCCAGCAGGACAGCTCAAGCAGCCCCTCTGGTGAGGGCAACCTTCAAGGGAAACCTTGAGTCCCTGCATTTCTCCCTGTTCAAATTAAGCGGTGCAAATAGCCACACAGAAAGCAGCATATCTCAAATACTCTGGTGTTGACTCTCTCAGTCAGCAACAGAAAAAAAGAAAGCTCAACCAGAGAGAAATGCTTAGGGCTGGATTTCCAAAATAGAAGAAGCAAGGGGCTCCATGTACACACCTATTCTGAGCGTAGAATTGGGTAGTTTCGGGGGGGGGGGGGGGAGTAAACCATTTCCCGGATTCCAAAATGGTTTAAAATTAGCATTGCTCTATAGACTTCATTTGAGCTATGCTGACTTACACCAGTTCAAGTACTGGCTCTTTGTGTATCATTTTCTATTGAAATGCCCTTGATCAAACTTGGTGCAAGTTAAGACTCAATAGATGCTAACTCTCTGAGCCAGTTGTACCTGTACGCTAAAGGATGCCCGAGTTGCTAAGTAAAAGGTTTCATGTAGGGCTGAAACTCGATTGGGGATTCTCATGTTTCCCAATGAAAATCATGATTCTCAGCTTGTTCTGACAAATGAGAATGAATTGAGAATCAGCAGCTTCTCAACTGCATTCTTGTCGAGAAACACAAGGGGAAAAAACAATGAAAAAGAACTGTGCGTGAGTAAAATGACCGCCGGGGCCATTCTGGGCATGCACAGCCCTTTTCCAAAATAGCGCTGGCAGTGTTGTCACCATTTTGGAAAAGGACAGCCATTCTGCGCATGCACAGTGACCACTTTGTGCATGCGCAGACCAGCTGCCTTTTCCCAAAATGGCAGTGATGCTGCTGGCGCTATTTTGGAAAAGGGCTGCGCATGTGGAAAACAGCCCCAGTGGCCATTTTGCATATTGCATTGCTCAAATATTTTTAAAAGAGATTCTCATTGAGATCTCACACCAGTAGTGAGATCTCGGCAAGATCTCATGAAGTGTTTGAGATTCTTGAGAGGGAAAAAAATTATTCTTTCAGTCATAGTTTCAGGTAGCAGCCTTTAAAATTAATCTAGACATGAGTGGAAAGAAAATGGCCTACAAAATCCTTTCCGCCTTCAAGAAGTGAAATATTAATGCATTAAAGATATTCCCTGTCTAAGGCTGTGCAGTCAGCATTTTGCAATTATCAAGATATGTTCAGAGAAGAGGAACACTTAGTGAATCAGAAGACCATTTCCCACAAGATGAATTATTATATTCCTCTCCGAGGTTGCAAAAGAATCAGGACAAACCCAGGTTCAGCTAAATAAAGTTTCTTTTGATGTGCTGGCAAACTGGATTGTAGCCTCTGTGACTGACTCTTGGCTCAATCCTAAACCTTGCACACTGTGCTAAGGAGTGCATGCTCAACCTCTGAAAAGCATTCAGTGCATATACAAAATGCTCAACCTATGCACGTGCACGTTTTGGATTAGGACCAATCTGTTCATGTTTCTTAGGGTGGGGCACCCCTACCTCTGATCTCTCTAGTGGCGATACGCACCTTAGTGCTGTTCACCAAAACATTGACAAAGCTGTTCAACAAAACATCCTGACCTTTGTTTCCAGCACAAAGATGAGGCACCTCCAATCCATGGGTCGCTGCCTACCTCAAGCACTGAAAGAGTGAGCTCATGGGATGGAAGTAGAGATAAGGACATGCATTCAAGGATAGGGGATGGGTTCACGCCATAGAACTATGATCTGGCTGGCTGCTACACATACACTATGTGCCCTCAAAAAAAGGCCAAGGACACATTGTGTAGGAGTCTTACCCCCAAATGGTCCCACAGTTTGGTGGCATCGCTTTCCCATCACAGGGCTGCATGGAGATCGGGTTCTCCTCAGCTCATGTGGCTGCACCCTATGAATATAATCCTCCAACTGGATACTAGGGATGGTAGCACTTAGCATGCGTTCGAGTCCCATAAAAATGAATAGGACTCATGCATGAGCTTAGAGTAGTTCTTGAATTATCTAGTTGGAGAACTGTATTGTAAAGAGCTCTCCCTGGATAATGTGAAGACAGTTTACATAGCATGAAATTACTGCTGATTTCAGGGTATCATGTCAGTCAGGAGTGGGAGCATCTCCATATGTACATGAACTATTATAATGTACACTTTTGAGAGAGTCTGGTTGCCATGTTGGTCCCAAATATAGGCAGTAGAGACAAAATAAATAGTGTGGAGTTATTTTTTATTGGACCAACTCCAGTTGGTGGAGGTGTGCAAGCTTTCGAACCTCACAGGTCCACCATATTATCAATTCTAGGTCCGTGTTATCAATACTTCCATCGGATGGCTGCTATGGATTAGGAGTAGAGCTGAAATTAATAACTGCTACTATCCAGTATCCAATATTCAGATGGATATCAATAGTATCCAATTTATTACTTGGCGGTTTTCCAGTTAACTGGATTACCATTTACTACATTATCATTTACCATCTACCGTTTACCACATAGCTTCCTTGTTCTATCTGGATTGGTCTGATTATTCGGTAAACGGTAATGTGGTAAACTTTAATTTGGTAAGTGGTAATATCTGGTATTCCAGTTTGGAAGTTAACCTCCACAGTTACTGCATAATTACCGGATAACTGCATTACCAGAACTCTACTGGAAAATCACCAAGCTCTCCTGAATACCGGATATTATCTGCAGATCGTATTTTTTTTTACTATCCGTTTCAGCTCTAATTAGGAGTTTTGTCTTTTGTGAGACAGTGCACATTCCCATCCCACTGACTTGTGTGAGAGATGAGAATATTACTATTTCACAGGAACTCATTCTAGAAACCTAGACATGGTAAAGCTAGCGCCGCTCGTTTCTACACTGTATGCTATTGCAGCTCCTGGTAGAGAGAATGTGCTAGGGACAGAAGGAATGTAAACAGGGTACTGTTATGTTCCAGTGATTCCTGATTCTCAATAGTCTTCCCTATGTTGATATGTTACCAGTTGGTTTATTTTATGTTAACCAGCAGTTGCTCTCAAGTACAGAAAAGGCATGACTAGAAAAGAACATATACCAGAATGAAGGAGCCACAAATGTCTTCTTTGCAAACCCATCTCAGATGTTCCCAGCCAGTTATGAGCAAAGGTCTTTCCAACTGCACATTTATTTTCAATGTCATTATTTTCATAGAGTTCGAAGGGACTTTGAGGGTCATGTAGTCCAACCCCCGGCATTGATTCAGGATAAGTATACCTCCAATATTGCTACCATTGTTAGGAGATGGAATACAAACAACAGGATCATCCCAGTTACAGCAGTGTCTAATTCCCAACGCTTAGATGACACGATCCCTGTTTGCTATTTTAAATTTAAGTATAATTTTAATTTAGGTAGCACAGTAAATCTCTTGCATTTGTCAAAACTGACCATGCAGATAAAAGTAGGTAAGGGGTGTNGTTTGAGAGAGGATTCAGTGCCTAAGACAAGTGGAACTATAAGACAATTGGGGATTCAGCAACATATTGAAGGAAATGATAAGGGAAATAGTTCAAATAGGTCACTTGATGGGATAAACAAAGATTCAGATAAAAGTAGGTAAGGTGTGTGTGTGTTTGCGGCAACACCATATTGTGCCAAACCTGGGGTGAACCATCCATAAATATAATAATGATCATGTTTCCCACTTCATGGCTCTAGCTAAAAGAAATGCACTATAAGAGACCCTCTCTGCTACTGCCATGGCTGTTCAGTTTGCAGTTGTTAGAAAACAATTTTTTTTCCTCCTTGCCAAACTCAGAAATGAATGTATCTTATGCCTCTGCTATTGTCTTTACTGACATTCAAAGATTTATGGCCATCAAAGGGTGGAAACAAATGTGATGGCATATGACCCAACACACGTTCCCACAGCTGGGCCACGGGGGGGCAGGGAGATGCACAAGCGTGTGGCCTCCCAAACCTACCTCCATGCTGCACCCAGTGCCCCACACCCCTGCCATGACATGCAGCCGTGGTGGTCAATGATGGCCAGCCATGGTGCTGGCCATAGTGGCCCCGAACCAGGCAGGGTCATGGTGAACCACAGGGGACAGATTGCCTGCTGGCCCACTTTGGCCAATCAGGCAGACCTTAGCCCAAGCTGTGACCTGCGTATAGTCTGGGGGTGAGAGCCTGGGTTAACCACTGACACAGTCCGGGGCAATCTCAGGCCAACATCTGGCAGCCCAAAAACAGATGTGTTGGTGGTCTGAGGGTTAAGCAGGCCAACATCATGTCTATTTTTACCCAAAGTAAAGCAATAATACTTCACTGAGAAATGAAGTTACTACTCAACTCTCTCTACTCCCTCTCTCTCCCCCTCTGTTCAAGCTCCTCTCATCAGCTGTCTCTCTGACATCTCTACCTGGATGTCTCAACGTCAACTCAAACTCAACATGGCTAAAACTGGACTCCTTATCTTCCCCCCTCATCCTTCCTCTCCTTC
Source organism: Sphenodon punctatus (assembly GCA_003113815.1). Taxonomy (NCBI): domain Eukaryota; kingdom Metazoa; phylum Chordata; class Lepidosauria; order Sphenodontia; family Sphenodontidae; genus Sphenodon; species Sphenodon punctatus. The sequence goes on along the minus strand of QEPC01013319.1, from coordinate 327,434 downwards.
CTCACTGTCAATAATTATTGGTGGAGTCACCATCCT
>QEPC01013319.1:293163-303945 GCA_003113815.1 Sphenodon punctatus | reverse complement strand
CGTGGTTGACTGTGATCTCGTAACGTCTGAAAACACCCTATGTTTCAGGGCTGCATAGGGCACCAATACAGCCCTGCAACATGCATAAATAACCACCAAGGGTGGTTAAAGGGTGGTTAGCATCATGTCTGTTTTCACCCATACACTTCCATTAAAATATTGTCTACTCCATAGGAAGAAACAAATGAGAATCAGCTTAACCCAAACCATCCACTCCTCATCTACAGACTAACCCATTCCCACAATCCTTAGTTGTTAATAGGCAGCTCAAATGGCTATAGCAATAAACTTATAAATTTTAACATCAGAAACAAAAATTGATACAATATTAAAAGGTATTCACATTTTCTTTTAATGGCCAATCTCCCCAGCTAATTGTGATTATTTATTTTCAAAAATGAATTTTGAAATTTTTGTCTTGTTTCGATAATCATATGCAAATACTTTGCAGCTGTCTCCAGATCTCGTGAAACTGACTGCATCAAAATAAATCTTAATTTATAACCGGGGTCCCAATATCTTCTATGCCATAGTACTCTGATAAGCCAAACCTGCCTTATTTCTTCTACAAAAAGACAGTTCAATAGAATATGCTGTATATCATCTACTTGCCCCAAACCACAAGGGCACAGATGTAGCACCCATAGGGTTGAGGAGAATCTTCCTTCAATTACTTTAGAAGGGACTAGTTGGAAACGGCAAAGAGCATATGCCTTCCTTAGCTTAAAGTTCTGAAGGGTGTACAAATATAGCTCACTACCCCAGTCTGATTTTATTAGAGAGTAAAAAGGAGCCACTGTCGATGTCTTAGTGGCGGCCATGTCTGTTTGTTTTGCTATGTCCAAAAGCCTTTGCATCTCTGCTGCCTTAATCCTGTGATGAGTTGTCTGAAGCATGGCTAGGCCCCCATACCCCAGTCGATTTAGCAGAACTTGCAGGGTTTCAAACCATAGAGACTTAGCTTCACTTTTTATCATTTCTTTCCAACAAAGTCTAGACAAAGCATCCGCTTTCTGTTCTAGGAGTCTAAACCAATATCAAACAGATTTTGTAGCGCCTTTGTTTGCACAGACACCAATCCCGCTTCAACCCTAAGTAAAGCTATTTGAGTATATTTAGACACCCCCATAATGGTACGTAGCACATTATTTTGAAATGTCTCCAACTGCCCTTCTGAGTGTCCGCCCCAGATTACTGCCCCATAAATGGCTTGCGGTGTCAACTTTTGCTCAAGGAGCTTTATTGCAGGCAAAAATTGTTGACTGTCCTCTTTCCTCCAAAATTTCAAAACTCCCTGGAAGGACTGAGCCATTCTTAAATTTACTATTTTAAAATGTTGGCCCCAGGCTCCTGAAGCAGCAAAGGTAAGACCTAAGTAACAATAGGACTGTACCTGTTCCAAGGTACCATAGAAATACTTTATGCTGAAATGAAATAACATGGTTGTCTTTATATTGTGAAATGTTTAAAATGTAACAATGTGTGAGACCTTAGACAGTAATAAGGTACAAAAAGCTTACCCCAGGACAACCTTGAAGAAACTGAGGGTGTAATCGTCCCTCCACCGAAGTAAATGTCTCACCACCTATTCACTTCAGTAGATGGAGGAGTGAACCCTAAATGTAGCAAGGTACAGGACTGGAACCTGATGGGTATGCCACACGGTGGATTAAAACTGAGGAGCCTCCACAGTTGAGGATACCGAGAGTGTGGCTGTGCTTTCTCCGGCTAAGTGCTACCTAAAGGAAGGTTGATAGAGTTCTTTACCTGTACAGGCTGTGGGACCAGTCCAAGCTGTTTGTTTTGTTTTCTTGTTTCTCTGTTGGGCTATTTTGCACTGATTAAAAGGGTCCCTGAGATAAGAGAATCCCCAGAATATTGTCTTCCAGTGTAGTGCCTTCCTAGATACCCTGGCATAGCTCTTACAGTCTGCCTTGGGACATTTAGACAAAACGTGAGTGCTTCCCTGAAAGTGCTTGTACGTGAGAAGAAGCAGCCCTGGCCCAGGTCACTTTGTCCTGAGAACATTCTACATCATGCCTGTAGCTAAGGGGAAACCTCAACAGGCTTGGATCCCCAATCAAGATTTTGCCCTCCTTTTCTCACCTCGACTATGAAGCAATTCCTAAGCTGTCTAAAACAATGGGCTTTGACACACAGCATCTACAGGGAAGTGTAAAAGGCTGCCCCTAAACTACACACGTTATGCTTCGGAGCATAACCAATGGACAGCAGCTTTATTGGGTGCCTCTGTCTGAACCCAGAGAAGTAACTGAAGTCCTAGTTTACTGCATATGCTGGCTGTTGAAGTAGGGCAGACAAGCAGCATGCACTGAGGCTCTGTCGCGATGTTATGTCTATCCTCAATTTTTAAAAATACATTATCCTTTTTAGTGAGGTAGTGAAATACATGCTATATTATTTTGGTGCAATACCCATGCAATAATTGCCTCCCCCAGTGCTAGATCCAAAAAAGTTGTGACCCCCGTGCGTGTTAACTCCCTCGATATTGACAGCGGCGATTAATGGAAAACCACCTTTTGTACCAGGTACAGGCATTAAGAGTACCTGGTGATGCCCTTTGGCCTACATAATGCTCCCGGTATGTTCTAGCATTTCATTAATGATATCCTGTGTGACTTGCTAGACATGTTTGTCATTGCATACCTAGATGACCTCTTGATTTATTCACACACTCTGATGGAGCAAGTGCAGCATGTATGCCAAGTACTGACACGGTTGGGGGAAACTGCCTTTTCTGAAAATTGGAGAAATGTGCCTTCCATAGAACCCACCATCAGCTTCCTAGGATTCATCATTGCATCCCAGGGAATCCAGATAGATGACTTGAAGAAAACTGCGCTATTGGAGTGGCTGGCCCCAATGTCCATAAAGGCTCTGCAACACTTCCTAGGGCTTGCTAACTTTTATCTGCAGTTTCTGGACCACTACTCTACTGTGACAGAACCCTTGATGTGCCTGTTACAGAAGAACCAACCGTATGCTTGGGCAATAACAAAAAGGAGCTGTTGAATCCCTGAAGCTGGCCTTTGTTTCAGCCCTGATCTTGCAGCACCTGAATCCCGAACTTCAATTCTTTCTTGATGCAGATGCCTCTGACGTAGCCCTTGGAGCCATTCTATCACAAGAAGACCCTTTCTCTGGTTTTTGCCATTCCTGCGCATTCTATACCCACAAGATTTTTCCAGCTGAAAAGTAATGCACAGTGCTAGAGAGAGATACTTGCCATCAAGGCCATCTTCACCACATGGCAGCATTACCTGGAAGGAGCCCGGCACCCTTTCCTTATATTGATGGACCATCAGAATACTGAACACCTTCAGACCGTCAGGATTACTACCACCTGACAAGCCTGATGGGTTCTGTTTCATTCAATATTATTTCTACATCCATTATCGCCGGGGGCATTGAATGGTCCTGCAGAGATATAGTTGCACTGCCACCTTCCCGACTCAGCGGAAGACATTGGATGAGAGTCCATCCTACCCCTATGTATGTTTGTAGCAGCTGTAAGCTTCCATCACCAGGTACGACAAGAATCCAGCAAGGAACTTGACACTGTTTGCAATACACATGAGCTAATTCACACTACTGCTGCCACAACAGCATATATTATTTCCAAGAGTTAATGGTGATCCCGCAGGCCTGTAGAGAAACGGTGTTGAGGGAGCATCATGATGCCGTGATGGCTGGCCACCCTGGGGTTTCCCATACAAAGACCTTGGTTCAATGCTACTATTGGTGGCCTCACATGAAAAAGGACATTTATGCATATGTGCAAGGTTACAAAACAGCTTTTGTGACTACTGCCACACACTGAGCTGAGGATTTCAATGGATCATCTGCAATGACGCCAAGATCCTTTTCCTGTGTGGTAACTCCAAATTTAGAACCCACTTTGTATACATATAGTTTGGGTTATATTTCCCTATGTGCATCACTTTGCGCCTGCCCACATTAAATTTCATCTGCCACTTAGATGCCCAGTCAACCAGTCTCACAAGATCCTCCTACAATTCTTCAGTCCACTTAGGTTTTAACTACCTTGAATAATTTTGTGTCATCTGCAAATCTGATCACCTATCTCTTTACTCCCTTCTCCAGATCATTAATGAATATATTAAACAACACCAGTCCCAGTACAGATCCCGGGGCACTCCACTAGTTACCTCTCTCCACTGTGNTCCCTCCACCGAAGTAAATGTCTCACCACCTATTCACTTCAGTAGATGGAGGAGTGAACCCTAAATGTAGCAAGGTACAGGACTGGAACCTGATGGGTATGCCACACGGTGGATTAAAACTGAGGAGCCTCCACAGTTGAGGATACCAAGAGTGTGGCTGTGCTTTCTCAGGCTAAGTGCTACCTAAAGGAAGGTTGATAGAGTTCTTTACCTGTACAGGCTGTGGGACCAGTCCAAGCTGTTTGTTTTGTTTTCTTGTTTCTCTGTTGGGCTATTTTGCACTGATTAAAAGGGTCCCTGAGATAAGAGAATCCCCAGAATATTGTCTTCCAGTGTAGTGCCTTCCTAGATACCCTGGCATAGCTCTTACAGTCTGCCTTGGGACATTTAGACAAAACGTGAGTGCTTCCCTGAAAGTGCTTGTACGTGAGAAGAAGCAGCCCTGACCCAGGTCACTTTGTCCTGAGAACATTCTACATCATGCCTGTAGCTAAGGGGAAACCTCAACAGGCTTGGATCCCCAATCAAGATTTTGCCCTCCTTTTCTCACCTCGACTATGAAGCAATTCCTAAGCTGTCTAAAACAATGGGCTTTGACACACAGCATCTACAGGGAAGTGTAAAAGGCTGCCCCTAAACTACACACGTTATGCTTCGGAGCATAACCAATGGACAGCAGCTTTATTGGGTGCCTCTGTCTGAACCCAGAGAAGTAACTGAAGTCCTAGTTTACTGCATATGCTGGCTGTTGAAGTAGGGCAGACAAGCAGCATGCACTGAGGCTCTGTCGCGATGTTATGTCTATCCTCAATTTTTAAAAATACATTATCCTTTTTAGTGAGGTAGTGAAATACATGCTATATTATTTTGGTGCAATACCCATGCAATAATTGCCTCCCCCAGTGCTAGATCCAAAAAAGTTGTGACCCCCGTGCGTGTTAACTCCCTCGATATTGACAGCGGCGATTAATGGAAAACCACCTTTTGTACCAGGTACAGGCATTAAGAGTACCTGGTGATGCCCTTTGGCCTACATAATGCTCCCGGTATGTTCTAGCATTTCATTAATGATATCCTGTGTGACTTGCTAGACATGTTTGTCATTGCATACCTAGATGACCTCTTGATTTATTCACACACTCTGATGGAGCAAGTGCAGCATGTATGCCAAGTACTGACACGGTTGGGGGAAACTGCCTTTTCTGAAAATTGGAGAAATGTGCCTTCCATAGAACCCACCATCAGCTTCCTAGGATTCATCATTGCATCCCAGGGAATCCAGATAGATGACTTGAAGAAAACTGCGCTATTGGAGTGGCTGGCCCCAATGTCCATAAAGGCTCTGCAACACTTCCTAGGGCTTGCTAACTTTTATCTGCAGTTTCTGGACCACTACTCTACTGTGACAGAACCCTTGATGTGCCTGTTACAGAAGAACCAACCGTATGCTTGGGCAATAACAAAAAGGAGCTGTTGAATCCCTGAAGCTGGCCTTTGTTTCAGCCCTGATCTTGCAGCACCTGAATCCCGAACTTCAATTCTTTCTTGATGCAGATGCCTCTGACGTAGCCCTTGGAGCCATTCTATCACAAGAAGACCCTTTCTCTGGTTTTTGCCATTCCTGCGCATTCTATACCCACAAGATTTTTCCAGCTGAAAAGTAATGCACAGTGCTAGAGAGAGATACTTGCCATCAAGGCCATCTTCACCACATGGCAGCATTACCTGGAAGGAGCCCGGCACCCTTTCCTTATATTGATGGACCATCAGAATACTGAACACCTTCAGACCGTCAGGATTACTACCACCTGACAAGCCTGATGGGTTCTGTTTCATTCAATATTATTTCTACATCCATTATCGCCGGGGGCATTGAATGGTCCTGCAGAGATATAGTTGCACTGCCACCTTCCCGACTCAGCGGAAGAAATTGGATGAGAGTCCATCCTACCCCTATGTATGTTTGTAGCAGCTGTAAGCTTCCATCACCAGGTACGACAAGAATCCAGCAAGGAACTTGACACTGTTTGCAATACACATGAGCTAATTCACACTACTGCTGCCACAACAGCATATATTATTTCCAAGAGTTAATGGTGATCCCGCAGGCCTGTAGAGAAACGGTGTTGAGGGAGCATCATGATGCCGTGATGGCTGGCCACCCTGGGGTTTCCCATACAAAGACCTTGGTTCAATGCTACTATTGGTGGCCTCACATGAAAAAGGACATTTATGCATATGTGCAAGGTTACAAAACAGCTTTTGTGACTACTGCCACACACTGAGCTGAGGATTTCAATGGATCATCTGCAATGACGCCAAGATCCTTTTCCTGTGTGGTAACTCCAAATTTAGAACCCACTTTGTATACATATAGTTTGGGTTATATTTCCCTATGTGCATCACTTTGCGCCTGCCCACATTAAATTTCATCTGCCACTTAGATGCCCAGTCAACCAGTCTCACAAGATCCTCCTACAATTCTTCAGTCCACTTAGGTTTTAACTACCTTGAATAATTTTGTGTCATCTGCAAATCTGATCACCTATCTCTTTACTCCCTTCTCCAGATCATTAATGAATATATTAAACAACACCAGTCCCAGTACAGATCCCGGGGCACTCCACTAGTTACCTCTCTCCACTGTGAAAATGGACCAATTAGTCCTACTCTTTGCTTCCTAGTTTTTAACATGTTGCCGATCCATGATAGGATACTGCCTCTTATCCCATGACTCTTTAATTTCCTCCAGAGTCTCTCATGAAGGACCTTATCAAATGCCTTCTGAAAGTCCAGGTACAGTATATCGACCAGCTCCCCCTTATCCACATGTTTATTTACATCCCTCAAAAAATTCCAATTGATTAGTGAGGCATGACTTGACTTCCCTTTCCTAAATCCAAGTTGACTCTTCCCCATTATGCTAGGCTTATCAATATGCTCAGCAAGTCTGTTCTTAAGAACTGTTTCCACTAGTTTGCCCAGCACTGATGTCAGGCTCACCAGTCTGTAGTTTCCAGGATCACCTCTGGAGCTCTTTTTAAATATTGGTGTGACATTTGCTACCCTCCAATTTTCTGGTACAGTGGCAGATTTTAGCGATAGGTTACAAATTACCAGTAGTAGGTCTGCAACTTCATATATGAGTTCCTTCAAAACTCTGGGATGAATACCGTCTGGTCCTGGTGATTTGGTTACTATTTAGTTTGTCAATTTGCTCTAGAATTTCTTCTGTCACACTTATTTGTGACCGTTCTTCTAATCCTTCTTCTACAAAGACTCAATCTGGTGTGGGTATCTCCCCAACATCCTCAGCAGTAAAGACCAAAGCAAAGAATTAATTCAGCTTCTCTGCAATGTCCACATCCTCCCTGACCGCTCTTTTCACCCCCTGGTCATCTAGTGACCCAACCTACTCTTAGCAGGCTTCTTGCTTCTGATGTACTTGATTTTTTTCATTATTATTTTTTGCATCTTTAGTGTGGCTGGGCTATAGAACCCTGTCTAACTCAGACTTGTACAGGGCTACACCAGCTTGTGGAGGCTACTTGTGCTTGCTGTGTAGGGGTTTGCACGTGAGGTTAAACCCCTTCTAATGATTCCACACCACCACCACCACCAATACCCCAGGGGACAACAGAACAGATGGTTCTTCCCCCAGCCTATGAAGGAGCCCTCAGAATATGGAGGTGTGCCGCCACCAACTCTAAAAGAATATTGTGTGAATGAGCACCGAGTAGAAGGTCTCCAAAATGTCCACCATTGTCACTTAGGCTACAGCTGGCTCCAATAGGCTGTAATCCTCAAATCACTTACTCCAGAGTCGTTCCAAATGAAGTCGGTGGGATTACTCCAGAGTAAGTGACTTGAGAATCGCAGCCACAGAGCTATTTCTGCACTAAGTATAACGTTTCTCTTATGTTGTGTGATGATGCCTAAATGAAATAGTGGACATATGCTGTGTATGGAGAGGTTTATCTCTGCAGGAAGTCTGTATGCATTTCATCTGTGCTTGCATATAATTTCAGGGGCCTGTGTTTGCTGTGTTTCCCCCATTGCTGCCAATGGGGAAAACCCAATAAACATGAGTCCCTGCATATAATCCAGGTAGACCATGTTACGATACAACAGGCCTGACTCTCTAATGTCACACACCTTGTGTACTTATTTAAACTTATGTAAATGCTTAAATGAAAATGTGGGAGTCTCTAGTAGAGCAGGTTTGGCTTCTTTGATGATATGGCTAGCTCTCTCATGCTTAGGGTTGCTTTAAGCTATGCAAGTTGACTATGGATCAAAAGGGATCCATGGTAACTGCTGGAGCATCGTGTCCTCCCGTCAGAACCCTAGGGTACCCTTCCATGGCTCTGGGATGCTTTCCGGCCCATGGGCTGAAGAGGATGACGCAAGCAGCAGTCACCTATTCTGGAGTACAACAGCACTGACAAATGAGCACAGTGTGCCAAGTAGACACATGATGATACTGTTTTGATTTGATAGCAAAGTATAACAGCTTTGCAGAGGTAAGGCAGTGGAGTAATGATGCATTTAATTAAAGTTTAAGAAGCAATGGTAAAAAGTACGTTTATTTTCAGGATGAACTGTACAAAAAGATTATATTAATGTAATTGCATTTATGTAATAACTTTTTAAAAAGAGCTCATCATCACATAATCTCTAGACACTACAATATTTACAAGTAATGAGCCTTAGAATTTGCAGGGCTCAATGCAGTGAGAAGATAAAATGTGGGGGCCATGGTGGTCGTACCCCTTGGGGACACTCTCCTTGGGCCCCTATAGGTGTTCATGTTTGGGCCCCCTCTGGGAAGGAGTGGGGGCCCCACATCCTGCCCTGGTGAAAATGGGCCCACTGCAGGTCCCCGCCAAAGTATTTATTCATTTATTTATTCACATTTATATGTAGGGCAGCTTACAATAATCAAGCAACAATAAAAATGTGTACAGCAATGCACTCCCTCCCCTCAAAATTCCCACCTTCCCCACAGCCCTACCCAATAATCCAACCAGCCCTCATCCCTGCCTACCAAATAAAAACATTTTAAACCACCTTCAATGTAAGTAGAGAAAATAGTCGAGCCTTAGGCGGTTGCCCCGGGTTACCCTGTAATAAGACCAGTTCTGTAAATTCTCACACAGGGTTAACAGCTGCTTTATATTACAAACAGTGCAAAGTAGTAAGTACACAGAAGGTACTGAATCTGGTTTCTTACAACCCTAACATGGAACTTGGTGCACATAATGATATTTTGCTTTAAAATCCCAAGTCAGAAAGCATACCTAGAATTTGTTAAAGTATTGTTTATGTTTATTATGTTTTCCTTTCCTTCAATCCCAAATCCTCAGCCTGCTGTATACAGGTCTAGAAGGCTTGAGTGACAGTCGAGTCACACTGCAGCTGAAATTGCAGCCGTAAGCCCATGCTCACATAAGCGTGTGCTTAAGCTTCATTGACTTTATGGGCATTAAATATGCTTAAAGTTAAGCATTTGTTAAAGAATTGTGTCCAATCAGGTTTGGAAGGCTGAAATTGCCAAACAGCTGCCGCACTCCGTACTCCACAGGGGCTTGCATCGTCAAGAATCCACCAGCCTTGCCTCTCTCCATCTCCCTCCAGAGTGGCACAGAGAGAGCTGCTGTCATGCATGGCTCTGCAATCACAGGGGAACCATCTGTGCTGCATCAAATCTTCTTCCATTTCTCAAGAATTGAAAATGTGCCATTTCAGCTTCATCCAGAGCCGCCTTCTGCTGCAGGACGTGGAAGCAAGGAGAGTGAGCGAGCATACAGGCGCATTGCCATTATTCCCCATACAGGGAGAATCAAATTGTTCACATCTGGAGGAGCACAGAGAAAAGCTGCTATTATCAGTCAGCAGAATAAAACGGGGATGTGGCCTGAAAATGAAAACCTACAATAGGATATCTTTTTACTTTCTTTCTGTATAAAGCTGTTACTAACTACCTTTCTTGTTTTGGAGGGGAGGGAGGGGAGGTTGGGATCAGGAGATGGTGGAAGGTCCGAGGCGTCGGGATTCTCACATGCTTTCAAGAGCATATTTATAGCCCCATGAAACTACATTTTGTAAAGCAATAACAGAGGACAGTTTGGAAGGAAAAAAGCACTGGAAATCGCTTCCAAGTCCTTTCCCCCTACAACTCCTCCTTCCCTCCTCCCCACACCTCTCTCCTGTCCTCCTTCCCTCCTGCCTCCCTTGAGGAAATCTCCTCCCTGCTCTCCTCCTCCAACCCCTCCCCGTGCCCCCTTGACCCCATTCCTTCCTGCCTCCTGACCTCCATCACCTCCACCGTCATCCCTCCCCTCCTGCATATCATCAACTTCTCCCTCTCTACCAGCTCCTTCCTCCCTCTGCCTTTAAACATGCCACTGTCTCCCTCATCCTCAAAAAGTCCACTCTGGATCCCTCTGAACCCTCTAATTACTGTCCTGTCTCGCTCCTCCCTTTTGCTTCCAAACTCCTTGAACGGGTTGTCTACTCCCGTTGCCTCGACCTACTCTCCGCCAACTCCTCCCTTGACCCCCTCCAATATGGCTTC
>QEPC01013319.1:249995-263623 GCA_003113815.1 Sphenodon punctatus | reverse complement strand
TCTCGCTCTTCCCCCCTCCCTTCCCGTTTCCCTTGTGTGGGCGTTCCCTTGTGTGCCTTGTGGCTTCGTTTGCCCTCAGGCGGCCATGTCTGTGTCCCGCCCCTGCCCGGTGCCTTGTGGGGGTTTAGCGCCCGGCGGGGGTTCGGCTGCACGTCTGTTGTGCTGCCGCGGCCCGCGATGGTGCGGCCTGGTTCCGGCCCGTGGTCCCGTTCCCGGCACGTCTGTTTGGGTCGTATTCCCACCCCCGGGCGTGGTTGCGCTGTTCACCTGGTTCACGTGGTTGCGTGGTTCGCTGTGGTGAACCGGCCGCCCGTAACATCTGAAAATACCCGATGTAACTCACTGGAATTTAAATCATAACTTGGAATTATGTTATAAAAGAAAAATCATCTCGGCAGTCGATAATGCTTTAAATTAAAAGACTGTCATGTAATTGCACATAATTTCAATTGTTCATTGTTAGCATTGCTATAACCCCTCTAAACCTTGAAAACAAATATATTTTTCCATATTGATTTATGTCCTTTTTAACAACTAAGAACATAAGTAGTGTCCTATTGGGTCAGACCAATGATCCTTTAAACCCAGCATCCTGTGTCTGACAGTGGCCAATCTCAGTTGCTTGGGAGAAGTACCCAACAGGTACCAATGGGCAACCCATTCCCTGTCGTTCACTCCCAGCTCACAATTTAATACTGATATCTCACACGTATGAAACTAAAATAAACATATCAGTGCTAGCTTTCTACCACCACTTTTTAAAAAAAATCAAGGTTGCTATAATCTTTGACAGAGACTAAAAAAACTGTTGATTTCTGGAATCCGGGTTTTTAGTGAGGAAGGAAACTTCTACTTCCGAGGCCATGTTCATGTGTATCTTTTGTGGGGAATTTATCTTGTATATGCAGGTCACTGCTGTCCCAACAAACCTCAGTACTTTTTCCTTGGTGTGTCCTTCTGTGTCCATATGTTGAAGTGGTCAATGTTCTCAGCCCCTCGAGTTGTGTGCCGATATCTTAATATGACCAAGAACCACAAGCATGTGTGGCACCCCTTTGAAACATCTCTCTAGCGGAGCCTCCTGCCCTCCTTTGTTCCATGATTGGCTGGTGGATCTGGTGATTGTGAGGAGCAGCTAGAGTTCACCTGCTGAAACTCAAATGCAATGAAGTAAGACATAAAACAATTAAAGCAGCATGGGGCCTTGGACTGGTCCTGACTGAGAAGTACATTCATTTGAACTGCTCGAGAGCTGCAAGCGTCTTTTGAGTTACAGTTTGGTCACCCCTGGGATATACGAACCTCACACTGACTGACAAGAGATTAACGCTCCTTGGCCTCACCCCATCTACACCTGTAAGGTCTGCAGTTTCTGAAGATAGGGACTCAAAAGGAGCTGCCTGGCTCATTCCACGGTGGACTGTTGGAGAGAGCAGATGACCCAGGTAAGATATCTGGATGTGTTTACAGAGGCAAAGGCTCACAAAGTGCTGCCAAACTGTACATGTAGAACATTGCCAGCAACAGAAAATGTCCCCTGTGCTGCCTGTTGAAGGATGTAGCCTGGTGTGTGTGTGTGTGTGTGTGAAGGACTACTTGTAACAGAGATAGGACTGAGAAGAGGCCTGGCCCTTTAAGGGTTAGCACCAGCAGCATGAAAGGTGCAGGTGAATCACTGGACAGAGGATCGTGCCCCATGCAGGCACCACCAAATAAGCTACAGGTGCTAAAAGAAGGACAGAAATCTTCTCACCAAGTGCTAAATCTACTTAGACATTCATCAAAGTGGATTCAGCCGAGAGAGCCTGACTGACTCAGCATTTAACAGAGGAAACCCTCAGGTCAGGGAGTTAGTTGGAGCGAGGAGCTGTCTGCTGAACTCCCTTCAACCTCAGGAGCAGAACTGGGAGACTGCCCAGGAGAAAGGACCTGTTCGGACAGGCTCTCCTGGTAAAGTAACAGGAGACAAGTGAAGGAAACCTGAGCCTCAGTCCGAGCTGCCCAACTCACAGTAGTGTGCCACTGCTCGTGGGCCCAGTTCCTGTCTGACCCGCCCCACAACAAGGTCCCCTGTGGGGTTTTGAGCAGCAGGTGCTGGCACCATTCCTGCATGGTCACGTCACAGCTGGGGTGGGAGGGTGGTTAAGGCATTGGGGGGGGGGGAAGGCCTGTGTGACCATGCATGTGGCCAGCACCTTGGCCCACCCCAGAACATGGTGGGACAGCTGACAGCCATCCACCCACCTGACCATTTTCCCTACTGGGGGTGGCCACCATCATCCATGTCTTCGCAACCTCAAGGCCAGACTATTGCAATGCACTTTACATGGGGCTGCCCTTGATGACTGTTTGGAAGCTGCAGTTGAGGCAGAATGAAGTGGACCACCTTCTGTTGGGGTGGTTGGCCAGGAGCACATTACAGTGGTGTTCCAGAGTCTGCACTGGCTACCAATAGCTTTCCGGGCACAATTCAAGGTGCTGGTTTTGACCTATAAAGCCCTAAATGGCTTGGGCCCAGGTATCTGAAAGACCACCTCCTCCCTTATGTTCCATTGCAGCCTGTGAGGTCGGCCAAGGGTGCCCTCTTGAGAGTGCCAACTGCCTGTGAAGTTTGCACAATGAGGACATGCAGAGAGGTGTTCTTGGTGGCTGCTCTGTACTTATGGAACTCTCTCCGGAGTTCCGAATCTTGGAGATCTGCCTAAGTCCAAGCCTGTTCACCTTTTCAAAGAGGTGTAAAACCTTTTTGTTTGGCCAGACATTTGGCGAGCTGGGAGAGGATTGAGTGGAATGGGTTATAGGGGTTAGGGTGAGGGTTGACGGGTGGGATTTAGGGTTTCTTTTATTTTTCTATGTTTTATATGCTTTATGTTTATGTATGCTGCTCTGAGCCTTTGAGGGAAGGGTGGGATAAAATTGATGAATGAATGAATTTAATTAATTAATTAATTAACTTTCCCACTCTGCCCTCCAGTCAGCCAGCTTGCCTACCCTGTTGGCTGGGCTATCGCCCTCATTCCTGGCCTTTCTTGGCAGCTTGCTCTGTAACTGGCCTGCAGAGTTCTAGACCCTAAGCTCTCTGAGCCCTTGTTCAGTCTTCTGTACTCTGAACCTTGCGCCAGCATGCTTGCAATTTCCTGCCATGCCCAACTGGGCCCAATCAGCCATCCATACTTGGCTCATTCAGCCCTTGGTTCCCTTAAAGAATTTGAGGTTTGCTGTTCTCTGGCTAGCTCCTCATAAGAACTTTTCCTGGCCCCTTTGGGCCTAATCCTGCAGGCACTAAGCATCCACCTGCTGCACTACCGTAGAAGCTTACTTAATGTTGTGTCTTTGTCAGCATCCATCTACCCACTGACTCCTTCCATGAAGACCTCTATGTGATCTGGGAAAATATAAAGGTGGGCTACCTGTGTCCCCAATCTCGTAGGCTCTAAGCTGAACTCAGCAGATCCAAGCCAAGGACTGGGACCAACAGAGTCACTTTAGCATAAAAACTACATCTTTCTTCAGAGCAGTGTTTTCCAAATGGTGTGTTGCACTCTGGTTACGGTTGCCACCTCTTGCAATTTTGACCCTGACACTCCCATAGCTGGGATGTGCACTGTGGACAGGAGGGGCTTGCCTGCTCTTCCCTGTTGTTAGCTGTCCGATGGGGAGCAGGAGCACTTTACCCCTTGGTGGAAGTGGGGGCAGGGAGACAAGCATGCCACATAGGAGGGAAATTGAATATGGGCTGGTTGGGAAGATGGACAAGCCAGTGGGGAGTTGGGCCCAGGTACAAGGGTGGAGGAGAGTGGTGATCAGCCACTAGGGTGTCATGCCAAAGTTTGGAGGCTGAGAAAGGTGGTCTAAGCTTGAAAAGTATAAGGACCACTGCTTCAGTGTGTCTCGGTGTGTGTGTGTGTGTGTGTATATACACATAGGGTATTTTTAGAGAAGCGCCTCCCCACCCACTACCCACCCATCATGCATGTTGCAGGGTTGCATGGGGTGCCAGTGCAGCCCTGCAACATGCATGATGGATGGGTAATAATGCGTGGGGAGACACTTCTCTAAAAACACACATAGATATGTTTGCTGAATTTTAAATGCAAAGATGTTACTCAGCAGACATAAACAGAGATACCAAATATACATTTAATTAACGTTTAAAAATATCTGCAGACATAACTGGAAAATGTTCTGTTTTAATACAAATGAATTCCAAAAAAGCAGGCACTGATTTTCAATGTAGCATTAAGAAGCTCGCCTGATTTCCTGGTTTGCATGCATAACATTTTTCTCACTTGTGAAATCAAAAAGATGTGAGAATCTAATGATCATTATAAAATTGCTGCATCCTTTATAAGTTAAAGGACTAATTTGATGGCTGAGGTTACCAGTGTTAATTTCTAGCATAAAAGTCAGTATGTTCTATTAAAGGGGAGGTGTTAAAAATATGGGAGCAGACAATATCGAGTCCATTAAGGGTTTACTCCTGAATCCTTTCTGAAGGCAAAATTTTCACTTGAAAGAGATTTCCCCCTATGCAGGATTGGTATAACTTTGGACTAAATGTTGTGTGTGTGTGTGTGGGGGGGGGGATGGAGAACATGATCCTCCATCCATTAATGTCAATGGGTGTTTTCAGGCAGACAGGAAGTGGTCCAGTACCCTGGAGCAGGCATGTGGGTGACTGAAACCAGTACTGCACCCACGACATTGGCTTCCTTCAGAAAGACAGCTGTGTGGGTGGGGAGCAAACACACCGCTCCCCTTCCCTGGGAAAGGGCCATCTTGAGAACATGCAGACAGGCAGGCCAAACCCCCCATTCAGCCTGCTGAACTCACACCACCATGCCCCACTCAGGAGCCCACCCATAGGCAGGGGTCCCGCTCTGGGTACCATGGCAATGGAATGCCACTTCAGCGGCCATTAACTCTTCACAGCCCATGGGCACAGGGCCAGTCAGTCCATGGCAAAGCGTACATCCTTGGGGTGGACAGCGGAGTGGACAGACAAGCGTACATGGCCATCCCCAGGGACCCTCTCACGGCTAACATGTCCGAGCAAAAGGCAGACACCATCATGCACCCAGAATGAGGAGGCCCATGGAGCAGGCAGTACAGGACGGGAGCTGGTGGGAGCTGCCATCCTCCTGGGAGCAGACCCCAAGGTACACTGGAAGCATTTAGGAATAAGACCACATGGAGCTCTGTCTGCAGCCAGACAGGGGAAACCCCTGAACCTGCAGATGTTGCTCATGCAAACATACAGCACCAGGACCCCATCCCCCAGTTGCAAGCAGCCCCTGAGTGGGGGAAACAAGCACCGACCTGCCTGACAGGCGACCTGCAAGCTCCGGACCACTCCACACACTGATCAGAGGCACCAGATCCCAACCACGGTAAATCCTGCATGGGTCCCTGAGACACAGGAGGCCCTGGGAACACCCAGAAATTGGGGTGCACACAGCCACATGTGGTTTGCCAGGTGGAGGTATCACCACACAGTCCCATCCCTGCAGAAGGTACAAACTCGTGTGTGTGCAAAGACCATCCCAACCAATGAGCAGGTGCCCCGGTGTCATGTGAAAAACCAAGGGGCGAACACAGCCAATCCCAAGACCGAAACGCCAGTCAGGGGATTGAAAGCAATGGTGCCAAGCTGTTACCATGCAGCATGGAAGGCAAGCAGGACATCATGGACCAATGGTACTGTGCAGCTGCTAGATCTACTCAATACCACCTTAGAGACCAGCCAGCTAGCCACCCACCTGTTCAGTGCCACCTGCTGGGACCAGGTGCTGGAACTGAAGGATGGTAGTGACCATCTTCTCCTCCACTCTGTTGCATGGCTTGCTACTGGCAGGATGCCAGCAGCCTGATGCAGGGAGCTCTGCCGCCAACAGGCTGTCCTACTGTGGCCCATCTCAGCCACCTGGCCCTGCCCTCCCAGAGACAACCCTTGGTGGGGGGGGGACGGAGCCGTCACTGGTGGGACAAGATAATGGGTACCTGAGTTGGTGAGAACTGGAGGGATAATTTCAGGATTCCAAGGAGGCTGATTCTCTGAATAGTCAGGCTTCTATGACCCCGACTGCAGTGGGAGGACACTGCAGTGCGAGCACCCATCACTGCTGAATAGTGTATGGCCATTGCAGTATGGAAGCTTGCAACCCTAGACAGCTGCCACACGCTGGACCAGCAATTTGGGGTTGGCATCTCCACTGTCTCTAGCATCCTCGCGGAGGGCTGCGAAGCCCTGCATGACATCATGCTGGAGCAGGTGGTGCAGCTCCAGTACCCCCAGACAGTGATGGAGCGCTTCTGGCAGAAAGGATTCCCAAACTACATCGGAACCAGAGACAGGACCCATATGGTGATCATATGTCTGCCCCACACCATGGAAGACTACAGGAATCTCAGTGGGTTCCATTCCATAGTATTCTCGATGGTCGTGGATGATGAGGGTCTTTTCACAGATGTCCTCACTGGCTGGTCTTGTCAGAACCGCGATACCCATATTCTCCAACAATCACCACTCTATGAGAGGGGAATTCGGGCTGACTACAACCACCATGATTGGAGGCGTCCATATGAGGCCTGTCATTGTGGGGGATCCCTCCTACTCCCTCACCCTGTGGCTTATGAAAGCCTATGCAGTCCTCAATGCCCCAGAACAGCATGCCTTCAATGGCTGCCCGAGTGCTGCCCGATGTGTAGTGGAGCAGTCTTCGGAGCCCTGAAGCACAATGATGAAGGATACCGTGTGCTAGGGTGGACTTCAAATTGGAGAGTGTTGGCCTGCTGACAGTTGCATCCTGCACAACATAGCAGGGACGATGGGGGTTTATTGTCCACCCGCTCCCAGCCCTGGCCAACTGCACTCTTGTGCAGCTCAGCAAGCACGATGGCCATCCATGTGCAGGAACGAGTCCAGCAGGTTTTAGTATGGGTTTGTTTGCTTGCCGCAGCCAGACTTGCAGTTGCCATCACGGACCTCTTTGTATCTGCACCGCAAGTCCTTTGTCTGCTGCATGCATTGGCTCATGGACCTGTTGTACCCCATCTACTGCATCCACTTGGAAATAACATGGAATATAGCTGCATTCCTGTTGAATTTCACAAGCTGACCCTGAACCTTCTCTTCCCCACAATGGGCCATGAGTGCCCTGGTCTCATCAGACCAGGGCGCACCCTTCTGCTGGGGGGGAGAGTCCCGCTACACACAGATGGCGCCCATGATGTTGCTTTGGGGGGTGGGGTGTTGGTACTTGCCTGAAAAGAGTACAGAATAGGCAGCCCATTCATGGCCTCCCCTTTGCTGCCTGAGTGCTTGCCTCCCTGGGGCTGTGACCCTACCTGGCTGGGCAGGCTCATGGCCTGTCTTGCCTGTGGGCTCTACGGCTGCTGTTCCACCTAATCCGTGATGCACAGGCCTTGGTCCTCTGTGTCTGGTTCCGGTTTGTGGCTAATGTGCGCTTGAATTTCACGCTTGTTCCTTTAAGGGCAGGGGGCAGGCAGCCATGATGGCCATATTCATTTACAGAGCTGTTTTGGCCATTTGGTCCACCAGCATCACTGATCTGGATGGGGCCATGCTTCGCCAGGGCTCCCAATCCCATTTAGATGGACTGGTGTTCCGTGTTTTCCTGCTGCCCTGGGTTTGGCCAGCTCGCTCCACATGCTGTGCTCCAGGATGTTCCAGAGCACTGCAAGCGGGGTGAACTGGGGCAGGCAGGACCTGCTCCACATTGCTCAACTGGCAGCCACTTTTAAATGGACAGGATGAACCGGGGCAAAAGCATGCAGAACTGGGGCTGCTGTCCATCTGAAAACACCCAATGGGAGATGAGCCTCTGACTCCACTGAGTGGAGGAGTGAATCCCTAATGTCTTGTTGATAAAAAGACGACTTTCTCCCTTGATCTCTCTCAGCTGGAAGACCCACCCCAGGCAAGTCTAACTGAGTGCATGTTTCTTTGTCCTTTCTAAAGTATTCGTAAAATAGTCCTACAAATGAAATCAGTCATTCATCCCATTAGTTCCACCACTCCTCACCTCCTGTTCCTCCCTCTACATTATTTGAACAAAAGATGTTTTCAGACATGACGCTAACCCCAGTTTAACCACACTTGAACATTTTTTATGCATGTTGCAGGGCTGTATTGGTGCCCTATGCAGCCCTGCAACATGCATAAGAAATGTTCAAGTGTGATTAAACTGGGGTTAGCGTCATGTCTGAAAACACCCAAAGAGCTGCTAAAAACTCTTTGTCTGAAAGTTAAGTTGTGGGGAATGCGGTTGTGTTTCAGTGGCTCTGCAAATTAAATTGCTTTAGAAAAGTTAAGGTTAGGTCACCCCTTACATGCCATTTTAACTCTGCCCTTTATTTTTTAATGGAAGTCTTTCCAGTGTGTGAGAACTTACTGCAAATTACTGACAATTTGCAAACTACTGAAAACGTACTTAATACAAATTGAAAATCAGTTAAGAATACCATTTGGCTCTATCAAAATGATTTAAAACCTAGATATGATAGCCTTAATTCACACTCTACCATTTGTAGCACACCACAACATTGCAGTCTTCATCAAATGCATGACTTAAGCTCCAGAATTTAATTTTACCATGGACCATGGGTTAAGGCTATCATATCCAAGTTTTCAATCATTTGATGTTAGAAGGATAGGTACAGCAATATTCCATATTGCTGTTGGGGCCTAAAAATATCTCTGTTTTTCATTAGTCTTGGATGTAACTGTGTCATTAAATGAACCCTAAAGTTGCTTGGACCCACCTTTTCAGTGGATTCAATTTAGGACTTGGAATCACAGTTTGAGTCTTTTGTCTCCCTTTCCCCAGAAATTACTCTGAGCTTCTTTACTCTAATACCTTCAAAGCTTATCAGCCACAGGGTTAGTAAAAAAAACCAGTATATATTGGCTTTCTGAACAGTCTTATCTGTGTGTGAGATTAACATTCCGCTAACACTGCTCTCCTTCCACAGTGCAACAGATTACTCATTTAAAAAATAAATAAATCACAAAACGATAATTACAAACACAATTTATTTCTTCTATAAGAGTAATAGGTAGTTTAATAGAGGTGCAAAGAGCAAATAAATTAAATCTCTAACAGTTGTCAGGAGCTATGAGGACAGCACACTCCGCTCCAAGAGAGACAAAGAACCACCTTGATATTCTCTAGTGCAAAACTTCCCAACCTGTGGTCCAGAACCCCAAGTGGTGGTGTGACATCTGTAGATGGGATCATGGTCCTGACTGATACTTTATATTCGCTGCATGTCTTTGTTTCTGTCTAGGGTGATGGGATTGTAGTTAAGCCTCAAAATAGGGTCATGGAAGCAAAATGAATGAGAATTGCTTCTCTAGTGATTCCCTTTGGCCACAGCACTCAGCAGTGTTGAAAGGCTTTGGAATGAGTTGCATCTAAATCTCATCATTTGAAGCAAAGGCTATCATAATTCAGGATCTTCTGAGGCAGAAGTGAGCAAAATAGGGCAGGAAGAGAAGCTTCAGAATGATACAGAGGGCACACGGGGGATATAAAACATAAACTATGCCTATCTGTCACTGCAAACGACAGCAGCAACAAGTTGAGAAGAACTGTGTGTCAGAACTGAAAGCCGTTCTGAAAGATATTTCGATACCTACAATGACTGCCTCCAATAACAGCAAGGACTTGATTTCTACCTTCTGCCAATATATCACTTGTATGAGAGCTATCGAATCTAATATTTTTGATAAACTTTCATATACGGATAACCATGTTTTTTCATGATAGATACTCACCAGTACAATCCTAAATCCACTGGAATACACACAATACTACAACATAGTCCACCAAGAGTGTAATAACTCCTGTTTGTAACAGCAAGTGTGACAGCTGGGGGACAGGAGAGGCACCCCCTTCAACTTGCCACCCTGGCGGCCCTTCCTCCAACCCAGCCTGCAGTCTAGTGGTGGTGGTGGCAGAAGGATCAAAGGGAATCCTGCTTCCACTGCCACTAAACTCCATGCTGGAGTGGGGGAAGGGCCACCTAGGCAAGTTGAAGGGGATGCTTCTCCTGCTCCTCCCAGCTGTTGCTGCCCCCTCCAAAGCATGGTGATAGCTTTCCCAGGGTGTCTTGTGTGGCTGCACCTCTAGTTTTATCAGCTGTGTATGCTTATTGGAAGACATTAAAGAAAAACATTTTAAGTCATTGGTTTTGTAGATGTATTGTTTATAAGATAGTGGGTTTAAAACAAAACCACCCAAACCTGGAAAGAATAACCAATAATTTACAAATAGTCAGATATCGTAGCTCTAAAACTTTTATTGGTCTCTTGAGGAAAGACAGTATTGTACTTCATGTAGGTTTCCCCAGCAATACCTACTAAACTTTGGAAGCTCTGAAGGCAGAAATCTACCCTTCAGGTAGTATATTCAGGAAAAAAAGAAAACTACTTTTTGTTTTCTGTATGTTCAATTCTAGCCCAAACCAAGTGAAGTAATCAGGGCTGGACTTAGAATTTGCAAGGCCCAGAGCAAAAACAAAATCTGTTCCCATGGTTCCGCCCCCCTTTAGCAGAGGACAATCTGGTGCTTGCTTATAAAGTGCCTTTAAAAAAAACACAAAACATCAGTACAATGTGCAACTGAAACCATAGAGTTGAGGCAGGATATCTATTCTAGGGGTGAAATAACAGTGGATTTCCATTCTTGTGAGAACATGTGAGATTCTCCCACCCCCAGTGAGATCTTGTGTGCATTTTCACACGGGTTCTCAAGAATCTCATGAGATTCTCGAGAAACCTCAAAAAATGTTCCGCACATTCACAAAATGGCTGCTGTGGACATTCTACACGTGTGTGCCCCCTAAGTGGCCATTTGTGCACGTACAGAGCTTTTTTTGAGGTTTCTCGAGAAGCTCACAAGATTCTCAAAACACTAAAAATGCTCTGCGCATGCACGAAATGGCCACTGGGGGGTTGCACATGTGCAGAATGGCTGTGGCAGCCATTTTGTGAATGCAGAGAGCTGGTTTTCAGATGCGTGAGACTCTCACAAGAATGGGTTGAGAATTGGCAGTTCTTGACCTATTCTTGTTCTTGAAAATCTTGGTGAGAACCCAGTTCTCACTGAAACTTCAAAAATTGCAGGGATGAGTGTCTGCCCTAATCTGGTCACTCTCAGTCACATACTTCATTCATTCATTCATTCATTCTCTCTCTCATTTGCTCTCATGCTTGGGCTTTTTGTCATCTTCTCCCCATGCATCAGTGGGGAGAGTGCAGCTCCTTCCAACATTCCAACTGCACCTGAGAAAGGAGAGGGGTAACTCCAAAAGCAGTTGTAGTCAGGAGAAAGGGCCATGGCCATGCAGTGGGATCCCTGCAGCTGTTGCCACTTTCTGGAGGGCTCCCGCCCCTGGGAAGGGGGTGGGGCCAGCACTAAGGAACTGGCCACAGATCCTGTGGGGTCTTAAAGACCATTGTTTGAGGCCTTGCTGGGAGGGAACCCTGCTCATACTGCCCTGGAGAGCCAGGGGGTTCCTGCAGTGGAGGACATTCTGCTGGGGCCTTGTTAGGGCAGGAAAGTGTGGGACCCAGGGCCATGGTTCCTGCCTAAGGCCAGCCCTGATAACAGTTTTTAAAAAGAACTTGCAGTCTCCTTGACCACGTGTATTTCATTTATAGAACCATTCTAAACGCTAATTTTGAGAAGTTGAAAAATTCTGCTTTAAACCATTTCCCATATCATATAGTTTCATAATTTGAATTACCTAATGGCAGCATGAAACCTATCCGTGATCAACCAACATGATTTCTTTTTAATCTTTTCCAAAGACATAATAACTGCTGTCCCTGATTCTGTTTCTTCAGTATTTTGTTATGAATTCTCCTATTCAAAAGAAAGAATGGAGTCTGACACCAATGAACTCAATTTGTCTTCTCTTAAATTTTATTTATTCTCTACTTTATTTTTATTAGTTCAATCACCATTCATTAAAATTCTTTGCCCAGTGCATACTGTTAATTTTTTTCCAAGCAGAACAAATCCTGTTTAATGTTCAGCCATAGATTATTTTCTAACAAAATCCCTTTTTACATTAAAATTCTGCTTACCATATATTGATTTATGCATGACTTCCAAAAATAATTACATTTTTAAATTAAACAGTTGATTTTCCCAGAATTAAATGCCTATTTTGAAGTTTTTGTTTTTAAACAGACCTCAAATTCTTTGAAATGATGCTTTCTTTGGTGTCTCTCCTGTTCATTATTATCTTCAGGGGCAGAAGTCCATTTTTTTTCTTCCCCTAGAATTTTTTTAAATAAAATTGAGAATTCAGAAGAATTTCTAGGAAACTCTGTTTTCCTCTTATCTTATGGCTAGTAGATTAAATGCTTGTATGTTTTCAGTGGATACAACTATGGAGACACCATTTTCTCTCACATTTTCTGTCATTTTATTTTATTATTTCTTCTTGCCTGAAAATCAAGCTGAATTTACTAGAAATACTGTGTGCAGAATGGTTATAATATTGTGCTAATGAATTATAGGCAAACTTAAATTTCTTGAGAAACACTGTGCAGGAGGATGAAAGTTAGACTAGAAAATACATTTTTGCGTGTGGAATAACTGAATGTTTACAATAGTGAAAAGGCTTGATCTGATCTTCCATCTAGAAAGAAGAAAATTGATACTGTCTAGAATACACATTATATCTTTTCTTAACATTTTATTCATTTTAATTTCTAACAATGTAGCTGACACTGCCTCAGGGTGGGTGAAAAATGAAGAAGCACTCATGTCTTACCTTCCATGTTAGGCTCTACAGACAATCATCTTTCTAACACACTAATTCCCACAATATTTGCATCTCAAAAGCCTGGAATAATCTGGCAAAGTTACTGAAATTCCATTCATATTTACACTGTATAAGGCCCCAGTTTGCGGTAATCCTTTTTTGATGATTCAGACTCCAAAACTGCTTGTGGAAAAGTGGATGGACTGGATAAGGGCATTATATATAGATTTTCTGCAGCGAAATATTACTATATTTGTCCTTTTTCTTTTTAAATACATGATAATGTATACGTAAAAATTTCAAGACAAGACACTACTTACACTCAAGAAGGGGTGAATTGACATTTGAAATTTTCTATCCCCTAATCCTGATTGCAACTGGGGAGTAGTTTGTTTTCTTAATAAGATGGTCAACATATGACAACACACTGTTTTCTTATTACTGTAACCTACTGCTCATATAGAATCTTCTGGTAATGAATCTGTTAGGGGCAAGGTTACTGTCAGCTGCTACCAGGGCCGACCCCAGGGTTTGTGAGGCCATGTGCGAAGACTTGGTGTGGGGCCTAATTTGCATAATTAGGCACCATCTAGCTATGCAAATGTATACATTTACATAAAACTTACTCCCTCTGGACAGGAAGGATTCCCATTCTCCACCTCTCCGAGAAACCATGGAGAAGCATGGCCTCCTAATGCTTCCCCCCCTCCCCAGCCGAGTGTCTACCACCACTCCCCAGGAGTGGTTCCACTGCAGGGGCAGCCAAGTGGGCAGTGACACAGGCACAGAGAGACTGACTGCGTCCACTGCCTTACTGGAGGAGGGGC
>QEPC01013319.1:224621-239006 GCA_003113815.1 Sphenodon punctatus | reverse complement strand
TGAGACCATGACTTTTCTAGGCATTTGTGCACTGCCAGAAGTAGGGCAGTCACTAGTGGAGGCTGGACCTTCCCTGCTTTTTTTTCTCATCACTGCCCTGACGACAGCGAGAGGATACCCATGAGGCCACTGGGAGTGCCTCGATCAGATTGCAGAGATTAATCTCTTTGGGGAAACGAATGACTCCGAGTACAGGGAATGCGAACCAACGGAAGGAGAGCTTGTTGCCCTGTATGAAGTTTGGACGCTTGGAGAAGTGCAGAGTGTCCTGGAGAGCAGGGATGTTTTTCGCCCTCGCTGTATGGTAATAGAGAAGATGCTAGGGAGGGGTACAAAAGGTTGATTGGGGAGTTTATGTAAACCAAGAGGGATTTCCAACACCAGAGTGGGTGAGAGTCCAATAAAACTATGTGCTGCTACCTGCCTGTACATCACTGTTGAAAAATGGATGCGAGAAACGGGGTGGTGTCAAAATGCAAAGACTGATTTTGCTTTCAATTTTCACTATTGGCGCTCAATAAAGTATGTGATTTGCTTAATAAATTCAGCATTCTGTGCATAGCAAAAAGTTATTTCCAGCTACCAAGTGCTGGCAAGTACAAACCCAGGTATGAACATCTGTGGATGGGCAGGGGCAGCAGGTGCTGGACCATCTCCTGGAGTCATAATAGCCCAGAAGAAACAGTGGGTGCAGCTTCTTTTCCCCATGTTTTGCTGCAGTTGTAAGTCTTCATAGGAGGTGGGACACTGAGAAGAGGGGGGTTGATGCCAGGCAGAGCGCAGTGGGGAAGAATGCCTGCCAGTGTATTAGGCTTGTCATGTTAAACCTGTGAGTGGCAGCTGAGTGGAGGCTGCCTGAATGCACAAGAAATACATGTAGGGGACTGCCCGTTTATTAGGCTCTACATGCTAAGCACGTGAATAAGGGATGCAAGAACCGAATCTGGACTAGAGGGGCTGCTGTCTCATTTGTTAACACTCATCATTGCTGACACTTCCTGTGACCCCCTGCGTAACTATGCTTGCCTGTGCTTTATGCTTTCCTTTCCTATTCGACCTGTTGGAACCCGGAGTCATCTATAGGGCAGTACTGCTGTGGATATGTAGTGGTAAGCAGCTCTTTGGGTGGTGCAGTGGTGAGAGCACCCAACAAAATTCCCTCTGCTTTAGGATCGAGCCTGGTGTAGTCTTGCATGTACTATTAGATTGGGGATGCTGATAAGCAATGCTTGGAAAAGCTGAGACTGGTGATTAAGGGTGAAAATAAACGAGACACTAGCCCTCACTAGGTGGGAGTTTGTCTGCCTGTATATTAGATATTTGCCAGAATTTGGCCTGAACCCTGCCACACATCCCCACTCACCCCCCCACTCATGGCGTCCTCCAGGGAGCTCACGGGCCCACCATGCAGGCTAGTCCATGCTAATGTGCACCCACATTGCTGCATCTTGTTACTTTGGTTCACCCACAGCCTTGGTTGCATCCAGTTCTGCCAGCACCAGAGTCATGTCTAGCGTAGCTGCTAGTAGATGCTCTCTCAGCTGAGAGGCGAGTGTAAGGTGAGGGAGCGAGTGTGAGAGTTTTTTGATGGAAAAGGGGTCATGGCCAGAGAAGAAGCCATCGCTGTCTCTGACCCCCCTTTTCATCAGAAGCAGTGCTCACATGCTCAGGCGGCTGCAAGAGGAGAAGGTCCTTCCTGCACAATCCGCTCTTTTCTCTTGCAGCTGCTTCACAGCTGATCTCTCTCTCTCCTCTTGCAGCCACCCGAGCATGCGAGCACTGCTTTGAATGGAAAGAGGGGCGGGGGTGGGGTGACAGCCAGAGGCGGCTTCCTCCCTGGCCACAACCACCTTTTCCATCAGAAGCAGCGCTCGCGTGCTCAGGCAGCTGCAAGCGGAGAAAGTCCTTCCTGAACACTCCCCGCCCGCCCTTTTCTCTCTGCTGCATCTGATGGAAAGCGGGGGGACGGACTGTGGGTGTGACAGCCAGGGAAGGCTTCTCTGAGAGACCGATCAGCTGTGAAGCAGCTGGTTTTTTTTTACCTTTCGCTCCCATAGGCCAAAATGGAAGTGTCAGGTAAAAAATGAACGAAGGTGGCAATCCTACAAGTGGCTGCAAGAGGAGAGCGCAGGGGGTGCATCTCTAAAGCACCTTCATTGTTGCTAGCCTACCTGTTCTTCTTGACACCCTCCATGGCACTTCACCATCTCTACATTGGGGGTTTTCAGACGAACACCCATAGCAACCAGTGAGTAATAGGGGAGGAGGCAGGCACTTGTCGGGAAACACCCAGTCTCTCCCTCCTGCTCATTCACCTCACTTCTCTCCCCCACCCCTTTTTTCATTCCACATTATATAAACTCATTTTACATATTTCCTGTGCTTCTTGCTTGTCATTCTACTCATTGCTTCCCTTCCATCATGCTACCTAGTCCCTATCATGACAATCAGTTTCTGTTGCCTCCTCTCTGTCATTTCATCTATTCTGGTGTCATTCCACCTCCTCCCCTTGGCTTCTTCACTCTCTTTCCAGCCTGGCCTTTTTTATTCCCAACCCCCCCACACCCATTTTTGGGCACTCCACTTCCTCCCCAATCTCCCTTCCTTTCAGAAACGCAGCTTTATTGTCCATAAAGCCTATTGCCATCTGCAGAGCCCCATTATTTTCAACTGTTGGTGCTGATGGGAATTTCATGTCATTCCTTTTAGTATGCGCCCTTCCTGTCTCTGCCTGCCCCCTCCCTCTCTGTAAGAAGGAGCTTTGGGGAGCCTTGGCTGGGGAGATAGTAACAGTAGGTGCCTGGACTCAGTCCAATCTAGCTGCGCCTCTGGGACTAATGTGCCTGTGTTTGAATTCATCCAGGTAAGGAATGTGCCTCCCTCCCTTACCTGAGGTGACTGAACCCAGGGCCATTACTATGCTGATGTGTAAACAGTGAGGGAGAGGGGCTGAACTGATCCAGCAATCACCTCCAAGGCAGCCCTGCAACCTGTATTTCTCATGTGTCCTTTAAAATTTGCATATCCGGCCACCCAAGCCCCCACTGACCTGGTCAGTGTGCACGTGCCTCTGCGACTTGGGCTCTGCGTGTCACTCTCTCGGAGCGCCTCCTCCCCCCCACGAACCAAAACAATGACACGTGCTTCGCTTCCCCCCCACCCCTCCAACCACACGCGACGTATCTGCGTGCTAGCGTCACAAAGCCCTCGATGACCAATCGGAAGCCTAGAAGCAGGGTAGCAACAAGCGTGCGTAAGACCAGCCAATCAACTAAGGGCAGGGGGCGGGTTGTGCGGCCCAATGTTACTTCCGTCAATAACCCCGAACGGACTGATTGGAACCGTTGGGGCTCGTGCTCAGGTGAGAACTTTGGGGTCTCCTTTACGGCGTTGGAGGGGCAGCAGCGCTATACCCGGCGGGTGGGGGCCGGCCGGCGAGGCCTGGAGCCGGGGCAGGAGGAGGGTTTGGAAGTGAGTGGGAGATCGGGGGTTCGTGCGTGTTGCTGGGAGCCGGGCGGTGGGTGAGGCTGGAAAGGGGCTGCTAGGTAGGCGGATAGGTGGCCGCGGAAGCCTTTTGCCTCGGTAACCGTACTCGGGATGAAAATAGGAAGAGCCTGGGTGGGTCACGCGCAGGAGTGGGGGTCAGGCGTTGGATGAGTTGGGGTGGGGGGCAGGCGGACAAAGAGGAGGCAAGTGCGCCTAGCAAGAGAGACGGGAGTGAGTAGAACAGGACGGACGCGGGGAGGGGAGAGTCACTGGCTTAACCAAACACTCACAGTCCATGGCGCCAGGAAAATGCCAGGCTCTGTTGAATAGGGGAGACCTTACTCAAGTTACTCTTCATAAAGGAAAGCTGAGATTACCGTGTGTTCTTGAAATTTCCATGACCTTTAGTTTTAAAAATTAAATTTCACAAGACTTTTGATAGTGGATAGTGTCTTGTCAACACATTTTCGATCCTTTTTGGATTTTCCCTAATCTATTACGAAAGTGCATGGGCAAAAAGTGAACAAGCTTTTTTTGTTCCTGTCCCTAATCTCAAAGCTGCCCCCCCCCGGTTTATTCTCTTGCACTTACCACAAATAACATCTAGCAGCTGCATTCAGTGTGAACTGTTCCTAGATCTTCACCCCCACAGGCTGCTTGCTAATTTTCCTTCTACTCTCCTATCAACTGGGGTACCCTCCTCCCTATTAAGTAAGCCACACGTGCCCCTGTGACTTCTCAATTCCATGAATGTATCCTTGTCTTTCCCCTGGGACAGGGTACTGTCCTAATGATTGTTCAGTGCCAGACATGTTGCTGGTGCTAATTGTTAAAGGTAGAGTGGATGTGTCTTTAGGGAAGGGGAATACCTGGTGGAAACACAAGGAATGGTAAATAAGGTAAGAGTTGACCAGTTATTTATAGTGGTATTTATCAACTAGTAAGTGAGACTTATTTGAATTCTCCATTGCTAAGCCTGGATATCTTTTTTTAAAGCTTTGCTATAACGCAATCAGAAATTTGATTGCTTAACATGGGAATTACTTATTTTATGGCTTATGGCGTGATGAAGAGTAAAGGTCACATTTATGTTTCAATCTAACTAATTCAATATATACCCCTGGCTCAGGTCTCATCTTAACCAAAAACTCACAGGATGATCTTGGGCCAGTCACGATATTCTCTCAGTCTAACTTACCTCACAGGGTTGGTGGGAGGATTAAAAGTTGTGTTAATTAGTTCTATGTGAAGCGCTCAAGAGTACCATGGCAGGGGAGTGCTATATAAAAATAAAAATTTGCTATGTTATAATTTTTTTAATCTGCTAATTGCTTGAAGGCATAGCATAGCCACCACTGGGAGAGGTGGGGAAGTCTCTGGCCTCTTACTAGAACCTTCTCAACCCACCCTGTGTCCTCTGTTCCCCTCTTCCCTCGATGTTCAGGATCTCTCCTCATTTTTCACTAACAAGATGGATAAAAATCCATCAGGATATTGCTTCCCACTCCTTTCCATCCCTAATATGCCTTCCCCCCTCCGTCTCCTATATGCCCCCCTCTCCTCCTTTCCGCCTTCTCACCAGTTTCCCTCTTGATGAGATAACCTCCCTGCTCTCCACATCCAGCCTTTCTGCCTGTTCCCTTGACCATATTCCCTCCAGCCTTCTGACCTCTATTGCACCCTCTCTCCCCATCTCTGCTGCATGTTGTCAATCTCCCCCTCTTTGCTTGCTCCTTTCCCTCTTTCAAACATGTTATTGTCTCCCCTATCCTAAAGAAGCCCTCCTTTGACCCTTCCAAATACCGCTCCCCCTCTCTCCTTCCTTTTGCCTCCAAGCTTCCTGGCATGTGTACATCTGCTGTCTTGACTTCCTCTCTGCCAGCTCTTCCCTTGACCCTCTTCAGTATCGCTTCCATCCTCCCCACTCTACTGAGACTGCTCTTGCTAAAATCACTAATGATCTTATAACTAAATGCAATCCCCTCCATTCTTGTCTTGCTTATCTCTTTGCTGCTTTTGACACTGTTGAACTATTCACTCCTTCTCAACTCACTCTGCACCCTAGGTTTTTGGGACTCTGTCCTTGACTGGTTCTCTTCCTACCTTTCTAACTGCTCCTTCAGTGTATTCCTTGGCTGGTACTTCCTCTCTGGGTTGGAGTTTCCCCAAGGCTCTGCTCTTGTCCCACTTCTTTTCTCTTTTTACACCCTGCCCTCGGGCAAACTCATTGAATCGCATGGCTTCCACTATCCCCTATATGCTGATGACACTCAGCTCTATCTTTCCACCCCCTCTCTCCCTATATCCAATCTCGTATCACAAACTGTGTCTCTGACATCTCTGCCTGGATGTCCTGCTGTCAACTCCAACTTAATATGGCCAAAACTGAATTCCTGGTCTTCCCACCAAAGCCTTTCTCTCTCCCTTCTCAATTCCCATCAACTGGGTCACCAAGCCACTTGTCCCTTGGGCACGTAGCCTGGGCTTCATCTTTGACTCCTTTCCCTCCTTTAAACCTCAAATTGAACCTGTTGGTAAATCCTGTTCTCTCCCTGCGCAACACCACTAAGATAAATCCTTTTTCCTCACTGTTTCCGCTGCTAAAATCCTAGTCCATGCTCTCTATCTCTCGCCTTGACTATTGCAACCTTCCCCACTGTCACCTTACCTCCCTCTTGTCTATTCATAACTCTGCTGCCAAGATCATCCATTTCACCTGCTGCTTTTGATCACGTGCAGCTCCTCTCTCCACTGGCTCCCTCTACCTGAACACGTTCAGCATAAGCTTCTCATCTTTACCTTCAAGGCTATTCATGGCCTTGCCCCCCCCAATCTCTGTCTCTTATACACATCTAGATGTGTATAAGAGACAGGCTCTTGTTTCCTGCTACACTCCTATCTGCTTCTCCTCTGCCACCACCCTTGCTTGGTCATGGCTCCACTGTTCTCTAATCGTGTTTGCCTTTTCTCCCTCGCTGCCCCCCCACCCCCCAATGCCTGGAACTCCTTCCCCGAATACATTCACTCCTCTCCCTCCCAACCTTCAAAACATCCTCTATGCACTCTGTCAGGACAGACTTGTGGATTACTCTAGCTGTTTTGATTTAGGAATAGAAAATCCAGGTCAAAATGCTCTAATCACATGGAGTTAAGGACTGTCTACATAGTTTTATCAAAAAAGCTTTTATTGTTAATGAAGCTAATGGCTTTTTAGTGACTGTTCTGTTGGTTTCCTCCCCCCCCCCCCCCCTTTCCATCTGCTTGTCTTCAAAACAAAATTTATAACACCATACAGCTCAGAAAAAAGGCAAAGATTGTCCAGATTTGGACTAAGGTCTCCTGAACTGTATGTGGAGATGTAGTCTAGTGGGCAAGATGCTGGACTTGGACTGGGATTCAAATCCTGCCCTAACCATGAACTCATTGGGTGGCCTTGGGCAAGTCATTCTCTTTCTCACTCTCTCAGGCTCAATTCCACATGTGTAAAATGGGAATGTATGTATCTCTGTCTCTCCCTGTATTCCCTGTACTCCCTCTTGTCTCCCCTCCATTGTCTATCGTAGATTAGAAGCCTCTTAGAACAGGGACTTTAAAAAAAAAAATCATTGTGAGAGTACAGCATGTTACCGGCACTATGTAATAATCTTAGAGAGGAAGAGAAAGCATATCATAGTGGCCAAGAGAATGAGCTCCACCTGTACCTGTGTCGGGTTGAGGTTCCCTGAACAGGTGGGCATGGGAGCAGGGCTGGATGATTAGTTTGAGTCTTACTAGGACTTGTTTTTGATGAGGCCGTGCTATACTACACAAACTAATGCAGCATCTGGTTGCTCTTTATCTTACAAGTAAACTTGCAGGCAGAGACCTGTGTTCACTGCATTTTCACTATTGGTGGCAATGTAAACATGGATCATTGCTTATAAGTCATGGTGTGAGCTCTGCCTGTGTGTAGATGTAGGTTCTTGCATATCTAGGAGGTAGAATGTTGGTGTGGGGAAGGACAGGGTGTCTTTCCCCCCCAAATGAAATGGGAAGCTGGTTTTGTCACAACAACAAGAGGGGGGGAAAGTGAGTTCACAAGAAAACAAAACCGATCTAATTCTGCAGTTCATGTTTTTGTAGGCGCTGTGTAGAGGAAATCTTTTAAGGTGGGACTGAAAGATGATGATATGACTTGGGGGAAGCAAACAGAAATCTCTTAGGTGCACAGGAGGGAGTACCACTAGTGCAAAAGCTAGTTCAAAAATGTAGCCAAAGGGTGCCTGGTTAAAATCCTTGACAAATCAGACCAGCGAGTCCACATCTCTTCATATGAGAAGACAAGGTAGATGGTGCAAAGTTGTACAACTTGTCTGTGTTTTTGTGCTTGATGAAAAGGAGAGGGGGAGCAGTGGAGGGAAGTGAATACAGGAGGTGAGGTGGTCAAAGCAACGAGGCAATAGCATTTTGAGTGGCAGTATTATATTTGCCTACCTTGGAAACAAAGTGCTTCCAGTGATAAAAATTCAAGGCTGGGAGGCTGGAGCAAGACTGTTACTGTTGCCTACACACCTTTAATTTTGAATAGCATGTCCTTTATGTAAGAGTTATAAAAACATTGTATAAAGTAAGTTGCATGGTCTCAAGTTTTGTCTTTCATGTTTCTTCCTATGTGTTATGGGGATGTGGAAATATGTCTCATTTCTGTTTTGGAGACAAGTACACAGGGGTATTAACTTGTCTTAGTTCTTCATCTTCACAGACAACTGTAAATGGGGGTTAAAACTTTTGAATTTTATTAAAGTTCTCCCCCTTCCCTGACAATGATCTATACCTTTAATCATGCTATATAAAATTTGAGGATGAATTGCAGTACTTTCCATATCATAAGAATGGAAAGGATGACCTGTATTGGGTGGAATTGCTTTTATACTCTTGTGCTTCTGTGATACTTGAGTAGAGTAGAATTTGTGAAGTGTGTATATAGTTGAAACATGCAATTACATCCACTTGATTTTTACCTTAACAATGTCAAGTTTTGTCATGTCTGATCTTCCCTGTTGTTCTTTGACAAGAATCCTGGGAAGGTAAAGAGCTCTGCACTGAATCTTACCAGTGGATGGGTAATGTTTCAGTGATTTGAGTAAGCATTTGTTAGGTGTTAACAAAATGAGGTGGTTTTTGTTTTGAGGTTGTTGTTTTTTTGAGTNACAACCCATTTCAGGTCACTTACAGACTTCATCTTAAAACTTTTTTTCCTTCTAAAGTAAATTAATTTCCTTCCCTTTTTAAAAAAAGAGGATAATTGGAGTAATGATTTTTTAAAAAAATGATGACTAGGCTATAGGATAGGTTGTTAAACTTTTGGGCATATTTAAATAGAGCAGGTTAACCATTTGTTGTCTTTAGGAAAGCCATGCCTTTTTTGGGCCAGGACTGGCGATCTCCGGGTTGGAGATGGATTAAAACAGAAGATGGCTGGAAACGATGCGAGTCCTACAGTCCAGAACTTGAAGATGAGAACAATCATCTTAACAACAGCAGCAGCATTGGACACACTGTGTAAGTGTCAGAGCTGACCATGGCCAATATATATTTGGTGTGTGGGAGTGGTGTGCAATGAGTAGATAGGGAACGGTTATTTACCCCCTCAAATAGTACTAGAACTAGGGGACACTCCATGAAACTAGCTGCTGGCAGATTTAAAACAAATAAAAGGAAATACTTTTTCACTCAACGCATAATTAACTTACGGAATTTGTTGCCAGTAGTATAGCTGGCTTTAAAAAAGGACTGGATAAGTTCTTAGAGAGTAGGTCCATTAATGACTATTAACCAAGTAGCTTACGGGATGAACTTCTTATTGTCAGGAGCTGGGAGTGAACAACGGGGAATGGATTGCCCATTGTGATGGTTGGTTCTTGTCCCATGTGATCGAGTTTGGCTACTGTCAGAGGACAGAATGCTGGGCTTGATGGACCATTGGTCTGACTCAGTATGGCACTTATGTTCTGCACCGGCCTTGAGGCAGGGGATCTGGTGGTGGGGAATGTATTAGTTTTACTCCTGTCATGGATGGATCATTACCTCCTCTGGACCAGTCTCCTAGCGCATGTCTGCCCCTGGAAAGGTGCAGGGCCGGTTTGTTGGGTTCGCCCCCGGAGACTTATGGAACCTGAGAGATTCTGGAATGCTCTAGAGGAGATGCCTTCTGATTTTGATGATCGTTCACTCTGACTTTACTGCCTTCAGGAATAGCTTGTTGGCTGAGGCCATCGACGGAACGGCTTCCAAGCATTTGCTTCCAGAGAGCTGACGATGGGGGTCGCCTTGGTTTATGGAGGACCTGCGCCAGATGAAGCAGGATGGAAGGCGGTTAGAGCGACGGTGGTGTCGGATGCGTGCTGAAGCTGACAGATTGAAGCATAAAGCTAGTTTAAGAGCTTATGCTGTTGCGGTGCGGGCAGCAAAGAAGAAGTTCTTTGCTGCCCTCATCACATCTGCTAAATCACGTCCAGGGGAGCTTATCCAGGTGATGCAGAGGCTGATCAGTCCGACTTCTCTCCGCCTGGAACTGGAATACTCCAGTGCCCACTGTGACATGTATGCTGAATTTTTTGCAGATAAAATCACACAAATTCACCATAATTGCGATGCTGCATTTACAACAGTGGAGGTATTGGAGGTACAGGAAGACCCGCCATGTCTGTTGTTGTGGGATCAGTTTCAGTGGGTGCCGTCCGCTGACGCGGTGGATGTCCTTGGGGTGTCTGGGCCACCTGTTGTGAACTAGATCCATGCCTGTCCTGGCTGGTGAAGGCCAGCTAGGAGACGTTAGGGCCATTGCTGGTGGAGGTGGTCAACGCCTCCCTTAGGGAGCGTAGGGTGCCGAGCCTTCTTAAAGAGGCGGTGGCGCGGCCACTGCTCAAGAAGCCATCTTTGGATGTTGACTCCCTAGCCAGCTATCAGCCAGTCTCTAACCTTCCCTTTTGAGGGAAGGTTATTGAGCGGGTGGTGGCACGGCAACTACAGGGGTATCTGGACCAGGTCGGTTTTCTTGATCCCTTGCAGTCTGGTTTTCGCCCTGGGTTAGGCATGGAGACTGCACTTGTGGCCTTGGTCGATGACCTGCGCCGCAAATTGGACCAGGGCAGATCCTCAGTTTTGATTTTATTGGATCTGTCGGTGGCATTTGATACCGTTGACCATGAGATGTTGGTGACGAGGCTGCGGGATCGGGCTGGGGCGAACTGAATTGTTCTTGAATGGTTCCACTCATTCCTGGCAGGGAGAACACAGTGCGTGGTTCTTGGGGAATGTACATCGTCTCCCTGGAATCTCGTCTGTGGAGTCCCGCAGGGTTCTATTCTGTCCCCTCGCCTGTTCAACGTGTACATGCAACCGCTGGGTGAGGTCATGAGAGGGTTCGACGTACGATGTCATCAGTACGCCGATGATACACAACTCTCTACCTCTCGTTTTCTGGAGACACAGGCCTGGCAGTGTCAGTGGTTGGCAGCTGTAGGGGACCAGATAAGGACGAGCCGTCTGGTGCTGAATCCCGACAAGGCAAAGGTGATGTTGGTGGGTACGGCTGAGGGGGTGGTGGCTCCCATCATTGGTGGGGTGTGCCCACCCCCCGACTGCTCAGGTCCGTAGTTTGGGGGTGCTCCTCGACCCGCAACTCCACCTGGATTGTCAGGTGGAGGCTGTGGCAAGAGGAGCATTTTGCCAATTACACCTGGTGCGATGGTTTCGTCCATATGTCTCCGACTCTGATCTGGCCACCGATCTGGCCACCATCATCCATGCTTTCATTACCTCCCGGCTAGAATACTGTAACGCACTGTGCGTGGGGCTACCTTTGGCGATAGTCCGGAGGCTGCGGCTGGCGCAGAATGCGGCGACCCGCCTCCTAGCAGGAACGGGTCACCGTGAGCACATTATACCGGTCCTCCGGACTCTGCACTGGCTGCCTATTGACTTCTGGGCCCAATTCAAGGTGTTGGTTATGACTTATAAAGCCCTAAACGGTTTGGGTCCTGGTTACCTTGAGCCTCAAGCCTCGGGTCATTTCGCAGCCCCTGCGATCGGCCGAGGACGTCCAACTCGAGGTCCCCCAGGTACACCGGGTGGCAACAGCGGGGATGGCGTTCTCAGTGGCCATGCCTCTGCTGTGGAACTCCCTTCCGTTGGAGTCCCATCTTTCCCCTGATCTCCCCTCTTTCCGTAGGTGTTGTGAGACCTGGTGGTTCTGCCGGGCCTTTGGGGAGGTGGGTATTTTTCAGCTGCTATTTTATGTATTTTATATATATATTATATATATATAAATGTTGTGTTTTAATGATTTTATTGTTATAATTTTATGTTGTATGCTGCCCCGGGCTGCCAATGTGCAGGAGGGTACGGGTTATAATTTTTTTGGTAAAATAAATAAATATATATGTAGTTTGAAGACTGGTGCAAGTGTAATTCTTTTGTTGTTGACATACCTTGGCTATTGTGGTGTCATTCTATCCTTAGAACTGCAAGAACGTATGTAAAGAGGATATTTCTTAAAACTGTAATTTCAGGAGAGAACACTTGTGATAAATATTTTATGGACGAGCTATATGATGCCTTTTCACTGAGCAGAAAATAGTTATAAAACTAAATTAATGAAATTCAGTTAATTGCTTAACAACATCAAGTCAAGTTTTATTAGGGACTAGCTCTCGCTATAGCCCAACAGCAAACACAGAAATACAACTAACACGTAAATACACATAAATACACACCCAAGCGAAAACTAAAATAAAACCCACCCCATTGAGTGAGCCAAGCATATCAACCCTTAGCCATAGGCATACACAGAACCTAGGGGGAGTAAATAGTTTTACTCTCAGCCCCCACAGTATAGCAAGAGGTTCTCAAATCATAGATTGACATGCACATATACCCCAATCGTACATAACATATAGGGTGTGATCAATTAACATAAAACAAAAATACACTCGCTGCAAGCTAATTGACAGACCAAATTCAGAGACATCTCCAGGAAACCATACATGGGGCAACCAACCCATTTACCATATACTAGAGATATCACTGCCTACATCACGAAGCTCCCTTCGCTTTTTGGCTGCCAGCCAAATGAAGGAAGCCATGGCAAAAACCGCCTCTGAGCTGGTTTGATTGAAAAGGAAATAATAGGCGGATTCAGAAACAGGAATAGGGAGTTCACTCATCAGTGGTTCTAGCCATACTGACCTTAAATCTTTATAATGTGGGCAAGCAAGTAAAAAATGCATAGTTGTTTCGACTGCACGCTGGTCGCATGAGTAGAGCCGGCAATTATAAGCTTGCCGCATATACCTCCCCTCAGTAACTGCTGACCGTAATAATTGGAACCTAAGTAATGTAAAGCTTCTGCGCAAGTTCCTATTGGAAAGATAATCCAAATAGGATTCAAAACAGGAAGAAAGCTTAACAGATCCCAACAAGGGGGCCACCTTCCAAGCTGCCACTCTGGCAAGATCTTCCTGGTGATGTCAGCAAGGCTAGAGCAAACCTCCCTATTAATTGGAGAAAGTGCTTTGCCCGCAAAATATTGGAAAGAAAACCCCAAAAGGCTGAGTATTAATTTAAGGTAAACTAGCCAAGGGTAGACTCTAATACCCTCATAACTCAGCTCCTCCTTGAGACATAGATAAAGTAATGCGGTATCCTGCAGTGAGAGTATCCGCATCCAATATCTGACTACAGCCTTTTGTGACAAGGCGTAGACAGAGATTAGTCCAGTCTCTGCCCTCAAAACTGCTGCCGGAACCTCCTTCCCCCACCTGCAGAAAACGCTGCAAAAAAACAACTTTGCGGTTTCTCCAGAATTGAGGGATTGGGGGAGGGAATAATGTCCAGACCAAAGAGCATTGTATACTTGAATGACTGAGGAGGGAAGTACATCCCTTGAATTCCACGTGGCCTTAGCCAAAAGGTGCGCTGCCCTCATAGCCTTAATACCTCGTAGTCGAAGGTGACCAGCCCACGAGCCATGACTGGAGAGGTAATCCCCAAATACAAAAAGGACTTCACGATCTCGAGTGGGACATAAGTGACCGCCCACTTTGTTAAGACTTTGTGCTTTCCTATGACCATAACCTTGGACTTTTCAGGATTCGCTTCCAAACCCCTAGTTGAGCAATAGCTATCAAGCTTGCTTATGAGCCGCTAAGACCAACTGCCGTTTGGGACATGAGTATAAGGTCATTTGCAAATTGAATAACTCTAAGGCTATAAGAGCCTATCTTGAGGGGGTGGGCATCTTGGAAAGTAAGGCAAGCCACAAGATCTGAAAGATAAATATCAAAAAGAAGGGGCCCAGGACACAGCTCTTGCACACCCCTTTCTTTATGGGGATAGAATCGCTCCTTGGGATACCTACACCTGTCTTAATCCCTGCACAATTGTCGGTGTGCAGTTGAACTATTAGCCGTAACAAATGAGCGTCAGTACCCAGCTGGCTCAATTTGGTCCAGAGTTTAGCCCGGGGAATCGAGTCAAAGGCCTTGGACAAATCCATAAAGGCCAAGAACACTTTACCTCTCTTAACCTTATGATATTTATGGATTAAATGTTCAAGAAGGAAGCAACAATCAGTAGTAGACTTCTATTTGCAGAAGCCAAACTGCTCGGTGGGAATGATAGCCTTTTCCTGCACCCAATTTTCTAAATAACTCAGCAAACATTTTGCGAATAATTTTCCAGTAACCGAGAGGAGGCTGATAGGGTGGTAACAGGAGGGGTTAGAAGGTTGGCCCTTCTTAAGAATAGAGACAATCCAGCTTTCCGTCCAAGCCGAAGGGACTATGCAAAGTTGAGCAATACCAGAAAATACCCTGACCAATATCGAGGCCCACCACTTGGGTGCCGCCTGGAGTATTT